>OY744483.1:311352561-311471638 GCA_963556165.1 Tipula helvola | reverse complement strand
TAACGTTTATGCTAGTGATCACTGCAGCTGACTCTTTTCCTTGTTCCTCAATACATGCATTGTTGCCAATTTTTGGGCCAAACTAATGTAACCTTCACTAAGCGATAACGCCATTTATTCATAAAATGCACAATATACCTAAGACTGAGTAGGCGTCTGGCCACTACTTATACGAATATTAATATAATCTTTGATGGTTTGCGCCTTGTAAAATAATATGGATTGGCCAGTTTTAAGCCATCAAAATAATTTGTTAAATCTTAAAATCCTTTATTGAATTTAATAATGTGAAAAAAGGGAAGAGATTTATTGCTTGTGACTTGACCTAGTATTCTATTCTAACTCTAAATTAATTTTCAAACAATCGTACATACTTAGAAACAAGGCTGCTAGACTTAATCCGAGCGCTTAAAGCTAAGCTTCGTAAGATTAATAAAAGGTAAACTAACAATCCAATTCCCTTAGTCGTGTCGTTTGTTACGACCAAATAACAGTCAACTATTAATTTTCCTTCTAGATGTGCTATGAAAAACACCTTATTGCACCGAATGAATTATTGTATTTAAAGACCCCGATTAAAGAGATTCTCACTGATCAAATAATTTGCCTCAAAATTGTAAGAATTTTAAAAATTTAAAGAAAACCAAGGTAGTTAGAAAGAATCTTATAATTTCCAACATATAAATGATCAAAAATTAGGAATTTAATTAATTTTAAGATTCAAAGAAGTTTAAGAAAATATTGTGAAATATTTCTAAAGTTCAGGAGTTTAATAAATTCCAGAAATTTAAAGAATTCAATTTTTTGAGCCCTTTAACATTCTACGAAACTCAGAAGATTTAAAAATTATATGAATTTAGATAACTTTAAGAAACGAAAATATTTAATTGTAACTAAGATTTCAAATATGTCCAGAAATATTACTGCTTATCACGAAATTTACTGATCGAATTAATTTTAAGTTTCAAAATTTATAAATTTCAGGAGTTAGAAGAATTTGAAGAATATTCGTAAAATGAATATTCTAGCTCCTGAAATTTTTGAAATTTTTAAACTCAATTAAGAATTTGTTTTAAGAATTTCAGGAGCTAGAAAAGATTTAATTATTTCAAATACATATTTCAAGAGATTAAAGAATTTTATGTTAATTTTAAAAATCCCCCACCCCCCACCCCAAAAAAAATAAATAGATAACAGTTAGAACCTGCATTTCTTGACGCATAGTGATCCTGATCAGATCAAAATTTATATGTGAAGCAACAACATCTGAAATGATTTTTGACTAAAGTTCTGGAATATGGCCAAGTATAATGAAACTTAGTTAAGATTAAGAAGGGTATGGGTACGTGGTTCCTGTGCGTGATAAGGGTGCGATCCCTGTTCTACTCCACTTCTAGGTATATTTCTGTACCAATTTTGCCTTAGTTGAACACCTTCATTCTAGGTACTGATAGGTACTGGTTGTTCTGCAGCTTTTTGTATGAGATCCATTGCCGTATGTTTTTTTGAACTGAAAGGCATACGTTTATACAAAATCTTAATTACATTTATTTTATATCAGAAATCAAGACGGCATGAATTTATTTTGTCGTTTATCCATTGAGCGATTTGTGGATCTCGCTGCTTTTTCTTAAAAAGTTATCAGGGTCCTAGATTCTTCTTTTTAGATAGCTCTCGCCTGAACTTAGTGCTGAATTTGGAGCATACTGATCATTCTATGATTTCAAATCGTTTAGTCAAGATGTGCTTTGCACTGTTCTACCAGAGGAATTTATAGAAGAAACTAAGGGTCATATAGGCTTTGATTTTTGCTGTTAATGGCAGCTTGTAATTAAGCTATTCTCAATCCATTGAATAATTCCTTGATCGTTTTCAAACTTGTCAAAGACAAGACTGTAAACATTTTGGCATCTATTAACAAAAGCAATTATTTGTGACCATCGGTGTGACTATCGACAAAAAAAAATTAAAAAACGGGATGTTTACCGGTAAGCTTTTAGGCGTTATATACAAAAAAAAAAAGATTATGCAGATAACTAATTACTAGGACGGCGTAGCTGGGGGCCTATTCCCGAACACATAATTGTCTATTGACAATCATGCCAATTTGACAAAAATGCTACACAATTTTATGTGAAAATGTCATAATTATATTTCTTAACTACAAAATTGTAGTAGATTCCTTTAAAACTGCCAAATCATAAACAAAAATTCGGTTATGAGTCCAAAACAAACGAAAAAGCGATATAAATGCAATATTGTGGTTCCGACAGTAACTAGGTATATTGTTATTGCCGGATTCACAATATTGTCTACAATTTACACCACTTTGGTGTTACAGAATACGAAATTCACAGCATTTATGTGTTCGGGAATAGGGCCTCTGTTACAACGGATCGGCGGCCCTCTTTATGTTCAATGACAGGAGAGCCACAAAAACTTCACTGAAGGATTTATAGCGGGTTACTGGCTCAAGCTTTATGAGTTCCAGTAAATTATTTTGTTTGGTATTTAAGTTCTTAAAAATGGCGGTTTAAGGGTTACCAACTCTATTAAAATTGCACCTTTAAGAAAATTGTGAAAATTTTAACCGAACTCAAATACGAATTCAACATCATCTAAAAATCAAAACTTAGTAGGTTTGTGATCAAACTGAGTAAAGTAGCATACACATTATTATTTTAAATGATAATTTTTTCGTAAATGATATTTTAAATGATAGTATGTCGGTTTAAATGATGTACTAAATGGAGAATATCAAAAAAATTTGTAATTTCATCATTTAAAATGATGTCGTTTAAAATGATAATGTGCATGCTACTTAAGTATCTACTATGTACTTAGGGGCCGCATCAATATCATATTTCTGTTCACTGAAACTTATTTTGTTTAATGGTTATAAAACGGTGTACAACGTAAGGAATCTCTTGATGACTTGATAAATATGCAATTCTAGTAAAGATTTGTTTTTCTCTAAGCTGTGGAAAATGCCGTTTTAACCCTCTCAAACGCCTTGTACAATATATTGTACATCAACTTTCATCGCTTCGACCAACCGTAATTTTTAATTTTTGTCTCATTTCTCTTGTGCGATCGTTCTCTTATGTATTTATGTTCACACTACAGTTTTATGAGCAATCGCATATCATAACAGTGCATAATTGTGCTACGTATTTTATTTTTGGAAGAAAGTCAATTTTAAATGGCGTTTGAAAGGGTTAAGGAATACCAAACCGTATAATTAAGTTACAACGAAGAATCAAACCTGAGTATGGTGCTTGCTGGCTTAAATACAACTTAGAAACTAATTTCTCGATCTTCTAGCTAGCAAACTCAATTTGCTTTTCATTGATTTTTGTTGTATATACGGCTCATTGGTTGGTTTTAATCTCATCGGATAGTGCAGTTTCCTCGTGGAAAACAATTTTGTTCTAGTTTAGTAAATAAAATGTAATACACATATAAACTCTTTCTAGAGTCCGCATAAACTTGCCGAAAAATTTCAGAAACATTTTTTTTACTAAAGTTTCAGTATTACGCCATTTTTTTTAATGTATAGATAGAAGGCTCTAAAGAAATGTTCCCTACTAATTTTAAATATTTTTCCATCCATTAAATGTTGAATTGATTCGATTTGATTTAAGTAGATGTTCAATTTTATTTATTTCATCTGTGTAAAAAGCAAATATAGTGAAACCTCCCACCTTGTTTGGTTTCATCGATGTGCGCTCTAGTGAGGTTCCACTGTACTTATGTTATGTGCCTGAATTCTTGATTTCCATTTCAGAATAAAATTCCTTATTAGAAAATTTCTTTAAACTTGAATATTTTTAATAAAATAATTTTCTTTGGTTTTTTAGCTTAATTTTTTATTTTTTATTAAGAAAATTATTTTATTATATAGAAAGAATTTTTATTAAGAAAATTATTTTATTATAAAGCTTAAAAAAGTGAAAAATTGAATATTTTTTCTTAATTTTCCGAATTAAACCCGACGAATTTAATTTGATCCGGGAATCAAAAGTTTTTGGGTTTTAATATATGTGGTGAATTCCATATTAGTCATCGGGATCGGGACATTTGTAAACTTTTAGATTTTTCGTTTTGTTAGTTTAACCCAAATAGATATTTTTGGTTTGAAAAGTGTCTAGCTAGTAAGAAAAGTTGATACCTCTTACATCATTTAGAAATATTTTCAACTTAGAATAATCGATACTAGCATAATAAATGGTAATTTATTTTGTACACAATGCTGTTAGTCATTGGGACCGTACAATGTTAATAGTTAGATAACCATTCAAACGTCATCAGTTTTCTGCGATATCTTTTAAAACAGATATGAAGTTAATACTTAACTTTTAAGCTAGATAATAAATCACGGACTGAATTATTTTTTGGTACTTTACTACAAGTTTACTTAGTACAACAAAAAATAATTATGTTAGTCATCGGGACAAAAAATGTTAGTCATTGGGACACGTATGAATTCTTATACAAAAAGAAATCATTTCACTTCATCTATAATATGTATTTCAAGATTTCTAAAACCAAATTAGGTAGTTAAATTCATGAACATTTTTTATTTCAACATTTTGAAAAAGTGATAAGATAATACGTAGATAGAAATATTGAATTAAATTATTTTAACAGGCGTTTGTTTTGATTTTGCCGTCAGAGCCACAGAAATCTCCGTTTCATTTAATTTTTTAAAATAGTGTAGCGATTGTAAATTGGGAATTCTTTGAATTATTCCACCTTTCCTCCAAATGGGTTTTATTTTGGTTAATTTCGTTTTCAGTAATTAATTGAATATTAATTCCTTGAATATTTTTCGATGCATATGCATAAAATTCAATAGCGTTAGAATTTCCAAAGAATTGGCTTTAATAAGAGTAGATATTTTTCGTTTTACCGTGGCTCCTAGCCATCTACAGCTCCCTTACTATGACTGGTTGCACAAAAATTCCAAATGATATGTACTCCAAAATCAGCTTCAGCGAATAATACATTGGAAAGACTATATCTATTTTTAAATTATTGAACCGCTCCGTCAGAAAAATGTGAATAAAGCAGAGGTTTGGAAAACGTTGTTTTAACAATTGTATAAAATGTTTAAGAAATAAAAAATGACCATACTGATAATTTGGCGTGACATAAGCAGTCACTTACTATGGTGTAGGAAATTGTCTCCATATTTTTGTCCATAAACATGCTGTAAATTAATTTATTTGGTTATAACTAAAATGAGCATCTCAGCAAAATCTTGAAAGCTACCTGAAGCACTCCTTCAAACTGTTTAATATCATTTCTTAATTTTAACGAATTTTCATTCGTTTTTCCACTAATTTCCACTGTTTCCATGACGTATTAGTATCTTTAAATTTAATTGGGATTAACTCCTGCACATATCGCAGCCACCCAATTTGCAGGTTTGATCAAAAGTACTGCAACATATTTCAGTAACAAACTTTTTCAGAGTGTTAGGGAAATTTTTAAATATTATTTTTCCTAAAGAAGCCAAAATAAACTCCGCATTGGCATGTATCGGACAAACACAAACATTATGAGGCATTTTAGATACAATAAATACATCTGAAGGACGTAGTTTGAAAAATTTTGATATTTCACTTGTAAAATTTTGATTATCTTCTTTAAATAATGCGAAAGCTTCTTTTACGATAAACATCATGTGCCTGATAGGTTTAAGAATTCTGTTTCCTTCAGTGCTTTTTACCGATTTTAGGTTGTTTTTTGATGGCGACACACGACTTGTGTCATCTCTATTGTAAAATTCACAAACAGCTTCTTTAGATTTTGCAGATAAACCTGTGTTACGTTCGGATTGCTGATTATTACTTGGAACACCATTTTGGAAATACTTCTGCTGCAATCTTTGAAACTACACTTTCTCATTGGATCTGTGTTGCTGGTAAGGCTTTTCTTACTTTCGCACGTGCTTTATCTAAAGTTTGGGGACACTTGTAGTTCGCTTCTCCATAATCCGCAACATGCTGCAACATGAATTTTAAAATTTTTCTCCTTTGAAGAATTTGGTCTAAATTTACTCTCCAATTCGTTACATACGAAAGAATGATTGAACCAAATACGTCAGGTCCGCAAACATAGTCTTCGTTACCTATGCGGCTACGTTTCTAGCTCCCTGTTGTAAATTTAGGTTATTAAACAGATTTCATATGAAATGTTCACATAATATAAGTACACTGGAGAAAATGAAATTGACCTCACTTAAAAAAATTATGTATTTTCATCACAATACAGTGAAATATTTCGAATTATTATTTTATATATTCATATTAATGAAATAACCTAGTAGCGCACCAATTTTCGAAAAACAAAAATATTGTAAAAATAACGGTATAAACAAAACAAAATATAAAGCTAGTGGCTTCTGTGAATAAGAGGAAAATAAAATTGACCTCACGTGTTTTGCGTTTTAATAAAATTGTTTGTGAGAAGTTTTGTGAACCAAATTTGAGGGTAAATAACCCAATATAATCCCTCCTTGATTTACAAAAATTAAAATTCTTTCAATCTAGTGTTTATAAAGAATGGGAAGTGGCAAGAAGTTATCTAGCGAAGAAACCGCTAAAATAACTGCTTACAAGGACGCAGGATTGTCAAACAGGGCGATTGCAAGAAAAATAAAACGATCTCCCAGAGTTATCAACAATTTTCTGACAAAAAAGGAATCCTATGGTCTCTATAAGGGATCAGGGCGAAAATCAATACTCGATGAACGTACTAAGCGGGCTATTATTAGTCGGGCACGAGTCAAACACCAAACAGCATCACAAATTCGAGCTGATTTACAGTTGCCAGTTACTGTTCAACGGGTCCGACAAATTTTACATGATGACCCTAACACTGTTTGGCAGAAAAGAGCATCAAAACCTAAGCTAACTGAAAAACACCGCATGGCTAGGATGGAATTTGCCAAAAAATATATCACCTGGGATATTGAGATGTGGAAAAAAGTTCTGTTTAGCGACGAAAAGAAATTTAATCTGGATGGCCCAGACGGCTTCCAGTTCTATTGGCATGACATGCGAAAATCTGTTGAGATATGCATGAGTCGTAATTTTGGTGGCGGGACGGTTATGATTTGGGGTGGTTTTGCTTACTGTGGGAAGGTACCTCTTGCTTGGATTTCAACAAAAATGAAGGCACAGGACTACTTGAACGTTTTGGAGTACAGCCTTCTGGAACATGCGACAAATTTGATGGGAGATGATTATATTTTTCAACAGGATAATGCATCTATCCATTCTGCGAAGCTGGTAAAGTGTTGGTTCCGCGATAATAATGTTGATGTTTTAGATTGGCCTGCATGCAGTCCAGACTTAAACCCTATAGAGAACCTTTGGGGGATAGTGGCGCGGCAGGTTTATCAAAATGGAAAACAATTTTGCACAGTTGGCGAGCTGAAGGATCGTATAAAAGCTGTTTGGATGGAAATCGAGCCGCATACTCTCAGGAATTTAATCAGCAGCATGCCTGATCGATTATTTGAAGTCATTAGAAATAACGGAGGTCATACTCACTATTAATCAGTAAATAAAAATATTTAGTGCCCTTTTTGCGTTAAAAATTGAATTGAGGTCAATTTTATTTTTCACAATAATTTTAATTTTGTAACATAAATTATAATTAGTAATTTAAATTTAAATATACAATGAATTATTTCGCGTGTTTAAGTTCAAATAAAATTTAATAAATAGAATTAACAATGTTTCAATTTATTCATATTTATGTTGTGCAAATAATTTGAGATTAACGAAGAAAATTTTCGTGAGGTCAATTTTATTTTCTCCAGTGTATGTATTGAAATATGTATACATAAGTTTGAAATAATTTTTGTTGTTGACATGCAAGCGGGCGTCTATCTACATAAATATGTCCACGAGATAATAAAATTTATCAATTGAGTCACTTGAAGATTAATTATTTAATCAAAACATAAATATTTTAAACATAAACATATAATTCATTTATTATACATAAAACAAACATTAAAACTAATTTATTTAATTAAAAATTTAAATATATCACTGGTTGTTATAAAATAATATTTTTATGATCATATAAGTAGAGCGTACACCAAATACGTTGATAAGATATTTAAGGGCTTAGACAAAATGGTGCATGTTAATTAGAAGTTGGAGTCTTGGAAAGAGCAGTTTCCAATTAACAAGATCGGCAAAACATTTTAGATTTAGGATAAAAATAAACCTTTAGTAAAATATATCTAAAGCATTGTGCAGATATTTAAGTTTTGAGCCGAAATTTGAATTCTAACGCAAATTAATAATGGTTTGAGCAAGTTGATCAACTTTTAGTTCTACTTTTAACCTTATCCTGATCGATTTAAGATTCGTAAAAGCTAGCTGTCTCAGGTACCCTTTTTCCAAAAAAAAAAAAAAAAAATTAAGATAGTGGCGGGAATCAGGGTGGGATTGATTTAAATCATTTTTCTTATTTTCAAAATTGAGGTATCTTATTTCAAGTGAAAAAGTAAAGAGTCGAAATTGTGAATTCATGAACATCAATATGTTCTACTCAAATTTTCATCACCAATATAATTTTGAACTCGAAACAAAATTATGGCTTAACTACTGACTTATCGCAATATCAAAAATTTCGTAATAACTGTGTCAACATTATACTACTAATGCTGTAATTTTTATTTAAATCCGTAGTTCGAGCAGATTTTAAAATCTGAAATCAGATCAATCTGAAATAAGAAACAGGCTTCAGATTTGGTAGATCAAAAAAAATTACCAACTGTCATCGAACTGTTAGAGTAAAAAATAATTTTCATTACTAATGATAATGAGCAACGCGAAAATTAAATATTAATTTAAAAGTTATTTTTATTAACCCACACGTACATTGGAAACGAGGCACCGCTAAACGAATTTTAGACCCAGGCATATATTGAACACGAGAAACGATTGACATGAGCAACACCTTGAAATGAGCTAGCCGAATCTTCGGGTTCAAATAAAAGGCAAATAATTTGTAATTCTTTAAAAATAAACGAAAAAACTTTATTGAAATTCCCTTTAAATGATTCACTAATATTTCAGTGATAAATGATATATGAGCTTGGCTCCCGAGTTTTTCGACGCGTTATTTTCGCTGGCACAAAATTATTTACCTTCATTCACATAATAATTATAATTTCCTTCTATTTCCATTTCATTTGACAAAAGGAGGACAAATAAATAAAATGACATCTTCTCTAGGCACCGCCTAGTAATCTCAGCGATTTGAGTTACGTGAGGTTAGCTAAACTAAAATCAATCTGAGAAATCAGAATATTTTTGCAAATCGAAAAAATCGATCTAACTAGAATTTTGCATTTAACTATTTTCTCAAAATTTTTCGAAAAATATGAAAGAAGACAGATAATTATTTAACTCTGTTTTACTACCTTTCTTAAAAATTGGAATAACTATACCATATTTAAAGTGACTTAGAAAAATTCTAGTTTGTAACCTAATGTTAAAAATATGAGCCAAAATATCACAAATGTTGGTACTAACCATTTTTAAGGTATAGTTACTGACACCATCTAATGAGTTGGAGGAATATTTGTTCTTTAGGGTTTTAGTAGCGGTTGTCACTTCATCTGGTAAGATAGGTTCACAAGATATTATGTAATCGAAAACAGCATGTTGAGTAAGATCATGTGGTTCAATATGTGATTCGATTAAATTAGAGGCAATATTAGTAAACAATTTATTAAACACTTCAGATATTTGAGCTGGATCTGTAATTTCCTTGTTATTAGTGTCAAAGATGCTGGTAATAATATTATTGTTATTATTCTTTCCAATAATATTATTTACAATATCCCATTGTTTCTTGCTATCACCTTGTACATCATGAAACTTAGAGTTGGTTATAGTAAATACGTTTCTCGTTTTCTATTTCGACCTTTAAAGGACTCAACAGTTTTTAAAAACTGCTCACTCAGCCTTTTATTATTAAGATGTCTTTTAGAAAGCGCAGCTAATTTATTTTTGGTATTAAATAACTGTATGTAGGATTTGTTTATTCATCCAGGGTTGTAATGCCTTATTTTTGGTAAATTATTTGCCGTTACTACTCGCAAAATTGAGGTATTCCTTAAAAATTTGCAAACATTTGCTGAAAGACTTATTTGGGTTATTTACGAATAAAACATATGTCCAAGTTTCAGAATTTAGGTAAGAATTCAACTTATTATAATCAATTATTTGTGGATTATAGATGACTCTTTTATAAGACTCTAATTTATGTGATTTATCCGGAACGATAATAGTGCATGTGATCATAAAGTGATTAATTAGTAATACCATAATCAAACACAGTGCAAAGAAGCTTATTCCAAAATTATAAAATACATGGTCAATATAAGAGCTAGATAATTTACGTGTAGCCTCATATATCCCATCAAACCCAAATGAGGATAATAGAGTCACATAATCATAACTTTCTTAAGAGTAGTCTAAGTTATTTATATTAATGTCGGCCAGGATAATGGTATTTTTGATTCCGCTCTTCTTTAAATTCAATAAAATGGGCAATAAATCCTCAACAAAACTGACAATAGAACCCGAATGCAGCCTATAAATACTTACTATAACAATTTTTTGATCCATTACAACAATATTATTCAACGAGATATCGGCTCTATTTGTATTAAAGCACGTAAAATCACTTTTGATATTATTTTTTATAAAGGCTGAAACCCCTCCACATTTATAGTTGTTATAACAATTAATGGCCAATGTGTGTAGTTTTGGTCAATATCATCACATCATGCTTGACTAGAATATTATTAATATTATTCATGTTATTTAAAATTTTTTTTCGATTTCATTAAAATCGGGAAATTTATGTATATAGAAAACTTTTCCGTTTTGTTCCCTACGTAACATTACTTTTTCATCATTGTTCCTTGTACTTTTTTGCATATCGTAGAATTTTCTGTCTCTGCTTGGTTAGGCTGTCATTCACATAAATAAATCCACTACTTCCAGGGGCCTTATTATGCAATTCGGCGACTATTTTCGACGGCTATCGTTTTGTATAAGAAGGTGTAGGAAGAAAAAAGAAAACAATAGTTATTGTGTTCCTTTTTCTTCTTGTACTTTCTAATACAAAATGATAGCCGTCGAAAATAGTCGTCGAATTGCATAGTAAGGCCCCTGGGAAGAAATTTTGGCATACAATTTTTGGTTTCGTATTGTATTTAATATCCATGACATGATTTTCTGTTTCAATTTATATCAAATAAACTTTAATGTAATTATAGATGTCCTTGTTTTTGTTATTCGATGTAAACAATTTACAGTAATCAATGTCTGTTTCCATCCCATTTTATTTGAATACTTGATTTATAACCTTCAACACAACGTCACAGCTGTTATCTCTTTCAATCATAGGCAAACGAGAAATTGTAACTTCATTTCGGCGTAACTGTTGCTCGATATTACCCATATATTGGTGCTTATAATCAGCATCTTTAATAATATCTGATGTGAAATTGTCAAGTTGACTTTGCATACTTGTTAACTCTTTAACTTTTATTTCATAGTCGCCTTTCAGAATTTTCAAGTTATCTAAATGTTTCAACTCGTTTTAAGACAACACTAATAAGATGATTATTTTTATCAAGGCTTGCACATACCTGTTTATTTTCTTCTTCAATATCTAACAGTTTATTGAAAATACTCTCAATAGTTACAGACGGAGTGGTATTTTCACTTCAATTATTTTGTTTTTTTAGTAGTATTTCGAGTAATTATCGGAAATAGAACGCAACACCAGTCATGATTTTTATTAGGATCATTATTATATTTAACAATTTTATCATCATCCATTTTGCAACAAAATTTAGTGAGATGACACTTTTTATTGCATTTGATGCATTTATTGCACACGATGACATTTTAACTTACAAATCCACAAAATTCTTTTATTTAGAGACATTTATTTATTTTTCAATTTAATTATAAAATATTTTTTATTTAAGTAGTTAGTGTTAATAAATTTTGATTTGATTAAAATATTACATATTATAAAACTAAGAATCACCAAAACGATATTAAAATAGATGTTTTCACCACCAACGCTATACTACACGAATGACAGACTGTTGACTGTTATTTATCACAGGTTTCGGGCACAGTCCAAGTAGGGAAATTAGAATTGGCGCCTGATTCGCCAGACCTCAATCCCAAAAACAATTCTGTATGATGTATGAGCAAGCTCTGCTTATAGATCGAGATGGAAAAAAATCAAGTTTCTTAAATTTAACCAGATTTCTCATTTTATAAATTCCTAACTGCAGTACGACGACCCTAAAGCCTAAATTTCTTGAAGTAATAATCAAATTTTGTAAATACCCAAAATTTTAAAATTTAAAATTGTTTACTTTTCTTAAATACCTTCCTCGCCTAAATAATTGTAATTTTGTAATTTTCGAAATTAAATTCCTAAATATATAAATTGTAAAAAACATTTTATAAATTCTTAAATAACTACCTAAATTCCCTGAAATCGAATATTGAAATTTTTCTTAATTTTTAAAGTTTCTGAATTTCAGCATTGAAACAATAGGCGACTAAATACCTAGGTAAATTTTCTTTTTACCAAATTGTAAAATTAATTGTAAATTCTTAAATTTTAAATTTATTTGTTTCCAAATTTTCTAAATTCCAAAACTCCTGCATTTTATAGTGCGAAGTTATCTGAAAATTTTCCAGACCTTTACGAACTTACTAATTTGTGATACCAGTCTTTGGCGTAAATTTGGTGAATAAAAATTTTTAAACCTAAGAATTGTTGAGATTAGAAATTGTGAGATTCCAATTTTCGACAATAGAAATTATGACGAACTGACATTTTTTAATAAGAATTACGAAAAAATGTATTTCGATGCAGAACACCATGAAGGTGAGAATCTTAACTTAATATTGCTGTTTGTGAGGGAGAGTGTGTTCAAGTAATAATTTAACCGAAAAACCGTTAATGGGTTCTACCATAGACTAATGTAAATATAATATTTACATTAGTTTATGGTTCTACCTTACCTATTAGAAGTTAAAGAAATGTTTATTTATATAAAAGTTATTGCGGCAGCGTATCGATAATTCATCGCCGACGAATTATGCTGCCAATAGACACGCTTCACTGGCAATGTCTTTATGAATGCAGCATCTTTAACGATTTTATAACAAAGATTAATCCATAAGATAAGTGCACTACGACATAGTTCTACTTTTCTGTAATTTTTATCTGACTTCATACTACAATATTTATTTCACAAGACGAGATTTGTAAAATCAATTTTGAGCGCACCTTAAAAAAATTATGTATATAACAAGTGATTCACATGATCATGAATTTAAAATTTATGCACGTAAGACCTGCGTTTTTTTTTCATTCTTCACAAATAAAATAGCGCGACGAAGACGATTCATATATCCTATATAAGTTAATAGATGCGCTACTTTATATTCCAACATTATACACTTTACAAACAATTATTTATTAATATATAATTTAAAATTTTGGTTTTTCTGAATACATTACAAATAGTTTGTATACGTATTTGTATTTATTAGTGTAGGATGTCTCTGTATTTAATTACCCACATACGTATTTCATCGAGTATCATATTCGTATATATAGGCTATACGATGTGTAAAATGAGTAATGGTTTTTATGTTTAACTTACTTTGTGCCGTCTTCGTTTATGTCTACTTATATGCGCTTAAAACAAAGATTCACATATCATCTTTAAAATATTCACTATTATGCGATGTGAAATTGTTTTATTATTATTATGAAAATACATAATACAATAATTGTTATGTTCAATTGAATAATTACGAGATTTATGTATTTACGTATACATTTGTATAGTTGGATGAAAACGGATATAACCTTGAAAAGTATATTCCATTTATGTAATTAGCATAAAATGAATATTCAAGATAATCACTCCTACTCATCTTATTATTTTTGGTATTTGTTTGGTGTAGTTACAATTTGTCTTTGTTATATAAAAACGTCTTGAATTTTCTTTTGGATTTTTTGTTTTCTTTTTTGGGAAAATAAAATAATCATTAATAATGATTATGAAACAAGGTTCTGTTCTGAATCGGGCTTGATGAATATCTTAAAAAGGAGATATTCGATTTTTGTTATTTTATGTACTAAGAGGATACCTTTAATTATAATTAGCTAAATTTGTTATTATGTATTTGTTTTTTTTTTACAGAACCTATTATAATTCTGTAAGCAACGTACACTTCTATCTATCTAAAAAACCCATTAAATTGGAATGTAATATCAATTCCTTTACGAGGCCAATAACGACACATAATTATGCAATACTGTAAAACTTTTGTTGAAATCTCGGAAACTAGTCATATACTATGTAGATATATGAGCCTCTCACAAAATTGTTAAAATTTAGTTTCTTTAAAAAATGCTAAAATTCTACATAGAGACCGCAGTAAAATTTAAAATTCTCTAAATTCTTCAAAAATCCGAGAGAAACATAAAATTTTGAAATTTGAAATTTTACATTCAAATTTTTGTAATTTCATGGATTTTCAGTTTTTATATTTTTTTATATTAATAATTGAGATTTCATGATTAGAAATTACTTCCAGAATTTGACATTAAGCACTTAGGCAACGGCATAAAGCATTACCAAAAAAGGGAAGATACAAATAAAAAGGGAATTATATTGAGTTTGAATTTCTGTAAGTTTCAAACAAGCAACACGTATACCTACTCCGAATAAAGACGGAGTTTTGAAACTTTTTGGTCGTTGCAAATTTTAGTTCAAGGTCATACCTGTGAACGTTCATCTAACGTTTCGTTGAACATACACCATGAAAATAGTTGTAGAACACACATAAGGCCCCAACGTTTTCCGTCTGTGGGCAAGAGATTGAAGGTGATATTATCATACTGTAATTCCGATAAATTAAAATAAAATTTGCATCATCGTAAATAAACTATAGACATCTGAATGCACCCACCGCTTCCTTATTTATTTCATCGGCCCAAGAAATATTGTTCGTTATTGTTAAGCCGAGTACGTCATCGGATTCGGAATATTGTAAATTGGAGCTACTAATCTCGAAAGATGGTGTATATTGAAACAACAAATATATACCCGTCATACGGTGTCCTCATTCCACCACTTGGATTCTGCGGCAAAAAAAAATAGTGCATCGTACAGGGAGGTCTAATAGCTCCCAACTTGCTCAGTAAATCTTTGAGCCACATACGATTGAAAACCTTTGATATGTCGAGCTCAATAATTTGAGATTCACCAGATTGGTAAATGCATTTGCTCTAGTGCTGGATAACGAAATTTATTAAATCATCAGTCGATCTTGTGATCTAAAATCAGCTGGTTTGCTTCTAAGTAGTTCATCAGCTGAAAGTTGACTGCTGTTTCTTCGACCTAGCACTGAGGCAATAGCTATTGGTCAATATTTGAAGGATCAGATTTGATGCCCTTCTGGCGACTGGATGAACATTGGCTGTTTTTCAGGTAGAAAAGAAAAGCCAAGGGTCATAGATTTGTGAAACAACATCAGGACCAGTTGGCCAAATTTTGCAACTACTCTAAACCTGAATTTTAAACGACACGTTGATGAGTTAGCGCGATAAAACAGAAAGGTTAAAATTTGCGGCAAGAAAGTCGGCCAGCCTTTTCATGGGCTGATGTATAAATATTAATAACATCTTTTAAAGGTGGTACGCTAGTCTTCCTGGTATTTAAGAAGTTCTCCTCTACCACGGTGGTCCAGAAAGATCGTAGGCAGCTAACTGAATTCAAGATCTTCCTCATTTCACTATTTAGAAACTATGACCGTCGCTCGATTTCCAGCCACCTTATAAGCTGCTAAGTTCGTCGTTGGGCCTTTTAAGTATTTACCGAAAGGCGCTTCTTTAACCCTCGTGTCCATAACGGGCCACTATAACAGCGCGTTTGTAGTGTCACCGTCGGTGTTTTACTCATTTGTGTACCCATTTGGCAAGGTCACGATGAGAGGAAACTCTGCTGTAAATGTCAATTGTGAAATTCCCAAGTGGGAACCGAAAAATGTATATTTCTTAGGATGAATTGTTAAAAATAGGTCCAACAGATGGTCAATTGCCCGGCCTGGTATTCTCGTAGGATCTGCTATAAGTTGAGTAAGTGTATTCAGAGCTGCGTATATTTCGGCCGCCTCACCAATCGGGTGCGGGGAAAGGAAAAATGGAAGCCATTTGCCATTGTGAACATTAAAATCACTTGCCACAACGATTTAGCGTTTCGTGATTTTTAAAAATTTGCTCAATATAGTTAGACAAACTATCGAACTCTTAATGAGCAATATCGTAAGTAATATTTGGGCTTCGGTAGTGGTGCAAAGACAGAGAGTGTATCCAGTCTCGAATGGCAACTAGCGTTAGATTAAGCATAAAAGGTGTCGTCACGGATATAAATGACCAACCCTCTGAGGTAGGGGAATTGAACCGATGGCTGAAACAGGGCTGGGCAGTTTGAGCTGGAGCTAGGAGCCACGGAGCTAGTCATTTTTGATAAGCCGGAAACCGAGTAAAATATTGCCTTATTTCATTTAATATTTTGGCAAAATGTTCAAAAATGCCACCAATAAATTCATCAAACTTGAAACAAAAAAAATCGAGATAGGATAGCTGGCTTCGACTCCGACTGGCTCCGGCTTGTCAAAAATGCCCAGCTCCGTGGCTCCGGCTCCAGCTCTCGCTCCCCTGGGCTGAAAGTTGCCGGATTCCAAAATTTGGGTCTCGGGGAGAAGAAAAATAACTGCTTATGTATGGTGTTCCACAGTTTTTTGAAGTCCGCAAAAGTTGCAGAAATTTAGAAATTTAAAGGTTCAGCAATTTCTTGTTCTTAATAAAATTACGTTAGATGTTAAATTTTTTCAAATATAAAATTCTTAATTATAAACATTTAAGTTTTTAGGTGAGATTTCTGAAAGAATTTGTAAAAATGAAGCATGTGCAGTTAAAAATAATAAAATTCATCCAAAAAGGTAGAAATTGTAAGGACATCAAAACACGTTGCTTCAAAGTCGAAGACTTTTTAAGTTGTCACATTTGTAAGCTTTTTGATTTTGTAGTATGTGATTGAGATCTCTTGGAATTAAAATATTGGTTGCTTCAATTTTTTCATGAATTTGAGAACAAATTAAGAAATTGCTTGAAATTACATATTTCTAAATTTTGCAAGATTTTATTATTTCAAATTTTGCCATCTCAGAACAGGGGCGGTATCATGAATTCCAGTACCGGTAGAATTTTGACGAAAATCGCCCGGTTTTACAAAAAATGGTGTCATGAATACCGCTTTCGCGTAACTACAACTTAATTTCTGAATTTTTTTAGAATTTGATATTTTGTTATTCAATTTTTTAGTTTGTCTACAAAATAGTGAATGCTGAAAGCTTTAACTATGTACCAAAGGAAAAAATTTGTGGTTGCTTTGTGTTTATACCAAAATATTCTGTCTCAGTATTCAGCATTTGACGAATTTTTATTGAACTTGAAAAATTTTATCAGATTCCAGAATTTTTGAATTCCAAAACGGATATCTGGATACTGAATACATTATTAAAAGTTGATTTGTGGTTAATTTGATCAAAAATTCAAACATAGTACTCTTTTATGCTCAAAATTCGAGTAAATTATTAAATTGTTTAAAGATCCACTACTTAATGTTTAAGCTATTCGTGAGATTGCTTCTCCTTTATACGTGTAATTTTTATTAAGAGTTCTGGGCTCGTATTCTTGAAATTCACTCGAAAAAAGTCGCCAATAGTTTTCTAGTAAAATATGTCACCGCCGACTTTTTTCGGATAATTTCAAGAATATGGGCCCTGGGATTATGAAAATATAGTCCGAAAAACTAATTAGCGCATTTAAGCCGCTGTTTCAAAACTGTCGACGGTAATATAATTGAAATAAAATAAATTTGGATATTGATGTATTTTTCTCTGCTAAGGATCCGTAAAGATGATAAACTGCTAATTTATGTAATCTGAAAATGAAACCTATGCTGCATTTTTACCGATTTCTATTACTCTGTACGTCTGGCATCAACCCGCAAGAATATTTCTCGCTTGAGCTTGGTCACATAGTTCTGGAGTTTTGGACGACATATCCAGACCCAATATACTGACTAGGTTTTTCGTCTTAGAGCTAATGTTAATTGTTTGATCGAGTGATAACCGCTTCAATAGTTACAAGAAATCAGGAAACTAAGGGAATCTCTGGTAGCTGCAGCCTTATCCCAATTATGTATCTAAATCGGCATTTCAATCCATTAACGCATAGAAGAGGGCGGGTTTGATTTCTTGGAGTATGATTGGTCACCAACTTTTCTGCAATTCAGCCGCCATTTTGTTGTCCGGGGAAGGACGTGCATTACTAGTAATGCAGAATTTCAAGCACAGAATTGTTTTGCTAAAAATCGAGTTTGGCCTTAAAAGCTTTCTGAAAAGTAACCGTCACCTTCCCCCGGGAAGCTTCCCTATGGACCTATTATGGCCTATTATTATGAGAAGGTTTCATTAGCTTTGTTGACTGATTAAAAATCAGTTGTTCAAATCAGTGTAAGGGAAGGATGAAATCCTCAGAAGAACGAATGGTATAGGCTTCTCAATACAGCTTCTTCCATTTCAGAAATTTTTGATCATTTTAATCTGCAGTTAAGCTTTAATTTTATCACGATTAAGCAAAAATCTGAACTGTGATTATTAGGAAGAGAGAAAAACGAAATAAAACGTATGCATGGAATTAGAGATAAAAAAAAGCTCATGGTCATTGGTGCTTTTATTTCTTTGCGTTAAATCACGGATGGCGGTAAATCTAGCGACATTTAAAAAAAGTGCTGACATTAAAAGCTTACATAAATATCTTGGTGGTAACATTTAACAAATAGATATTTTAAGTTGAATGCTTTTTGTCATAATAGCTGAGATTTTTTTTCACAGGAACGCCAATGACAAGCAATTAAGATTTTTAAGAGATATGAAATACGTCAGCTCGCCAGGGTACTTGTCTTAAAAATCTGAAAAATAATTCTGAATTGGTAGATTGGTTTGAAAAGAAGATAAACTATAAATTCACTTCTTCGGTTAGAAACATTTTCTCGAATTTTATTGTATAAAATTTAATTTATCAAAATTCCCAAAATATTTGAAAAAAAATTAGCGGTTTCTGTTGACGCCATGTTCAAGAGTTTCTTTATGTAGATGAAAATAAAGGAAACTTATAAAACGAAACATTCACTCAAACATTTGTATGTGCCAGAACTGAAATAAATCTGAAATTTTTCGAAATACAAACAAATTCTTGCATGTAGAAGCCAGATGAAAAACTTTTATAACTGGATTAAGAGTGGACGATATCATTTGTAAAGATTAAAAACAGAAATGGGGAAAAACGGAACCAAGGGGAATACCAGCGTTTGTAATAGAGTTTATGAATTTTACGATTGTGAAAAAGTTTAATCCAGGTTACTAAACATTCGTCAAAACCATTAACCACCTGTTGAATCTTTCAACTCTTGAATCTGTTTCCTTTATAACCCGGGGGGGTAGTAAAAATTTCATGCTACACCAACATTCGAACTCTAGATCTTATTGCCCAAATACCAATCTCTTTAATATCAGTGACACCAAACTATCTATTGCGTGTAAAATGACGCATGATGCAGATGCATTTGAATTCTAATTTTGTATATGAGGCATTTTCAAATCATTAAAAATATTCAGAGGCCTGATCAATTCGAAATCTATGGAAATAAAAAATATTGTCGTCAAATGTAAAATACGAGTATTTTTACACTTCTACTAGCATTAGGCAATTAGGGATTTTCAGGTCACAGGAGCCCCTTTACCGCAAATCCCAATCAATTTCAAATTTTCGTTGAAAGTGTTGCTACCGAAACTATCAAAAATCTATTCATTTCCAGATTCCTAAGTGTGATCTAAGAGGTGTGACCTTAGTTTTAAAATAATTAGTATAGGAGCCCCAAGATTCGCTTGTCCGATCATAACCAAAATAGGAAATTCTAGAGATTTTGGTTTTAGTCAATTTGGACTCCTTCCCCTCGAAATTGATTTTACAAATTGAAATTAAAAATTCTGAGGTTACGTTAAAATTCCAAGTGTGTTTCAGAATTTCTCAAAAAAAAAAAAAATCTTTTCAAAACAACCTCACGACAACTACGGAGCCTTTTATCTTTTACTTACAGGCTTGTATGAATTTTCAACTTGACGAATACAAATTTTTGCTCGTTATGTTGGAAATTCAAACAAACCTGTAAGTCAGAAGTAAAAAGTTTTTTCATTGTGAATACTCTGTTAATTCTCTAAAATCAAAACAACATTTTTGTTGCTGCTTTCAATATCCATTTATTTGATACCAAAGGACTATATTTTTGGATCAACATTTTAAACAGTCTGTAGTTGTTTGCTTCTCTTTGTCTTTCCATGAATAATGATTTAATCCGGATTGGGATCAGATCAAACCTCAAGATATGCAGCTAATGTAAATTTTGATTTGAATTGAATCACTCCGTGTATGTATAGTAATGCTGTTAACATTCGGATCTGTCTGTTATTTATACTGGCTGAACAATGTAATCAGCAGTGTCAAAAGTGTACCAATGTCTGGTACATTATTTGCGTTTGGTATTCATTTGTTATTCATTCAAACTTGCTAAACAAAACAAAATAAATGTCACCGTTTTTCAATTCAATTTTTCAATAAGAAATTTTTTTTTATTCCGAAAATTGAAGGATCCAATTATGGATTGTCATCCTAAATCTAATTTTCCGAAACTTCGTAAGCACGAATATAAACACACACATTTTTAAGCAAAGTGTAAATAAATTGTAATAAAAGATGAAAGCTTCCCATGTACAATACGAATATACAATACATTTATATTGAGCCGATGTTTTTGAAAAGGTTAATTAGGGGTCACATGAATTATAGTTTCTTATAAATATGTACACATACTTAATATATGAAAATGATTCAACATGTATTTTAACCTTCATCATTTGTACTTATTAAATTTTATTTTTAACAAAAACAAAAAACAAAATAAAAAATTCAATTTTCACAAAGAGAATCCTTCTTGATATTTTCAATATGCTGTTGAAATTTTATATCTTTCCAAATTCACCGATTCAATAAGTTTTTAATCCCCCCCCCGCATAAGAAATTAACAGACATTTGATATCAACAAAATTTTTAAGTATTGGTTTGGTATAAAAGAAAATAAAAAAAATTAAAAACAAATTCACAATTAATTTGGCATAATACTCATAAGCTTAATGGTGAAAATTGGACCGATTTGCTATTTTAAAATTATTAACTTTTACATCCGTATTGTTGAAAGTTGCTTTATATTACAAAAAAATATTACCTGTTGTTGGTATTGTGTCCAACCATAGAGGTGAATACTTTATTAATAATTTCGACACATTAAAAATGAATTAGCGAATCAAAACAAATTTGTTTTGGGTGATTGATAAATTGAATTGTGGCCACTGTGATTATGTGTTTGCATGTTCTCAAGTTAAGACAGGTGAGAATATTCGTTCTTTTCTTTATTTATTTATTTTGTCTGACTAATTATCAGTGATTTTCTATAATGGCAACGATCGGAATAAATAATTTTCTTTAAGAGAAATTTAAAATTGACTGCGACCCAACGGATCGGATCTGTTCACATAAAATGGCCAACCGGAAATGGCATTTTATCTAATCTCGAGAGTTAGATTTATTAAAGGAAAATGATGCAATTTGAGATATGGAGGGAAGTGGGATTTAAAAACGATTCTTCGATAAAATTGTGGCATATGGGCAACTGGAATATATTTCTCAGAATATGGCCAATTGGGATGGAACTCTTTCTTAATCGATTATGATGAAATTTGATAATATGATCAATAGAAATGGAATCATTAACACATGTTTGGAATCGTGGAGCGGAATCAGGTTTTCTTAATATTTAAGTAATGTCCCTAATAATCCAGTGTTTGACGATTTTGTCCGTGGGACTGTTCTGCTTTTTAAAAAAAAAAAAAAAATATCCCACTCCGTTTAATTGTTTTTCTGAAAATTTTAGTATCGTTATAATTGAATATAAAATAATTAATATAAAATTGCGGTCCGTTGGAACGCACCACTCTTTCCATGCAACTTTTTCCATGATGCACTTTAAAGGTTATACTTATGTATTAAGTGGAAAAGTTGTGTACATGGAAAAAAAATCAATGTCAAAACGTAATTTAATTTCTGATAAACAATAGCCTTTTCACAATTTGTTTAACAAAAAAAAAAAAATCTTATACATAAGTAATACAAATATTCGTTAATTTAACTTTCTTGATCAAAGTTAGAACATTTAATAGTTAAGTGTTAAAGAAAAATAGAATTAAACAGAGCCTTGCTCTGATTGAATATCTTCAATTGCATTACATACTTCCATATTGGAAATGGAAACATTTCTAAAATAAAAACGCTGATTACCGGTTGGTAAATTACACTGTTCGACAAAAAAAAGAAAAAAAAGTATCAGAAACAATTATAGTCATTTCCGACGTATCTTTCGATGCTGAATCCGAATTTGGTCGCTGAATTGCCCTATCAAATCAGGATTTTGGGATATCCCAACCTAAAAGTGCAAAAAATGCTGTTTTTGTGGGTTTTCAATATTTTACTGTATTGTTAGGGAGTTTCAGCAGAAAAAACTAATGGTGCCATCGTAAACTACCATTCATCCTCTCTCATTTCCAATTTTAAACGTCTAAATATCTTTAGATAGTTTTTGTAAAGAATTTTTTAGAGTTTGAAGAAATCAAAGTTAAAAAATGTATGGAATTTTAAAATTTCGAAGTTATCAAATTTCATAAGAATTACCACAAAAAAAAAATGAAGAAATTAATGGGGCTTAGGTGGTATTTCAGAATTTTAAGAACTTTAAGAGTTTCAAGTTTGAACTCGAGGAGTTTAGTAAAATCTGAAAAAGAAGGCGGAAGAGTTTATTTTTGTTGAATTTTAAGTTTCACGAATTTTAACAGTTTTAAGAAGTTGAAAAACGATTTTAATGTCTTCAATAATTTGAAGAATTTGACTAATATGAAAGTGTTTTAAGAGATTGGCATACTTAAAGAACTTTACGAATTTGGCGAGTTAACAAAATTTGAAAATTTCAAGAATTAAAAGTTTTAAGAATTTGAAAAAATTCGAATAATTTGGACTATACAACTCATTGGAAAATAAACCAATCCAAAACCAACACAAATGTCTTATACAAGCCATATTATTGCCATACAAACACAAAATAAAACCTACTATTTCTGTAAGTATTAGCGTCATAATACAGTATAATCTTTACATACTTTGATTTTAAATTGTTGTTTGTATCAAAAACAGTATAAAATATCACTAACACTGTAAGAAAATAGTAGGTTTTGGATTTAATAATATGCGTGCGTCACGGAAATAATATGGCTTGTATAAGACATTTGTGTTGGTTTTGACCAATCAGATAGTTGAATTTTCCTTAGTTACGCTGTATAATATCGGTTATTTGCGTTGCTAAGTAGTATTTCGCGAAACACCACTAGTGGTGTTTCGGCCGCAAACAAATAAATCATATCTTCCATGAATATAATCAAACAATTAATATTTTTGATATTTGACATGGTTGATTCGTTGTATAGTCTTAACATATACAACTCGAGCTTCGAAAATCATCTGAATATACAGTTGCGGACTCGATGTGTTACCTAAGAAACACAACTCCACCTGCTATGTCGTTGTGTTTCCTAGGCAACACAACTCGTCCTATAAACTGTATATTCGATTATTTTCGAACCTCTTGTTGTATAACTAGCGAAAATTCGAAGAATTTTACGACCTTCATCAGATATTCGAAGTTGCTTGACAAATTCCAAAAATTAAATCGAAGAAGCCGATGATTTGAGAAGTCAAAAAATTTGAAATTTAAAGACTTGAATGAATTAGATAACTTTAAAATTTCTCTAAATATTTGTTAAATTTTAGAAATTTTAAATACAGTCAAACTTCCATAAATCGAATCACCATCTGCCAAACATTTTTGTTTGATTTACCCGGGTTTTACATCGAATAAACTTTTTATTCGATATATTTTTTTTATCAAAACATCGTTGAAGCTTGAAGGCATAAACTGCTTTTCATACCGGCTGCGTTGAGTTTGGACTTTAAAAATGTAAAGTCGTTTTCTAACTTTAAAGTTTTGTAATTTAGTTTTATTTGATTAACAGTGTCACTTTTTGTAGAAATATTTTGAAACTGTTATAAAATAAATTATTTTTAAGTGATAATTATTAAAAATAAAAAGTAAATTTTGTAAAGTCCAAAGTCAACGCAGCCGGTATGAAAAGCACTTTATAGTATAACATACAGTTATAGTATTTTTTGAAACTTGTGTCTAAATAAAATCACATAAAATTAACAGGAATTAAAATCAATGAGATTTGATGATTAATGTGTATTAATTAAGAGAAACGTGGAATTCGCCTTAAAGAA
Organism: Tipula helvola; assembly: GCA_963556165.1. Classification (NCBI taxonomy): domain Eukaryota; kingdom Metazoa; phylum Arthropoda; class Insecta; order Diptera; family Tipulidae; genus Tipula; species Tipula helvola. The sequence continues at coordinate 311,446,975 of OY744483.1, read as the reverse complement.
AATTCGAAATGAAGAATTTATGAATAATGTATATTTAATTCTCCTGCCAAAATATAAATTCGATTTAAGGAAAAATTCGAATAATAGAAGTTCGATTTTATGGAAGTTTGGCTGTATGTTGAAGAAATAATGAAATTCCAAAAAAATTGTAGAATTGTAAGAAATGGGAGCGTTTGACAAATTTAAGGAGTTTGTTAATTTTTAAGAATTTTACAAAATTGAACGAATGCCAGCATTTCAAACAATTTACGATTTGAAGATTTTGGCGAGTTTGTGTTAATAGTTTAAGAATAAATAATAAATGGAAATTTTATACATCAGAATAATTTAGCGAATTTCATCAGAACTTAACGAGTTTAAGAAATTTGAGGAGTATGATGAATTTACAGAATGTAAAGGGCTTTCATTTTTCAAAAATATAATGTGTAGAATTGGAAGAATTTCAGTAATTTTAAGAGTTTAAAATTGTATAGCGGATTTTGATAAATTTCATTAAAAATTAAAGAGTTTGAAAAGTTTGATAAATTTGATGAGTTTCATAAATTTAAAGAATCTTAAAAATTTTCAAAATTTTATGTGTTTCAAAAGTTTGAAGATTTTTTTCAGATATTTCAAGAATTTCAGGACAATTTGTAAGGTTTAGTATTGTAGAATTTTAAAGAGTTTCACGAATTTTAACAGTTTTAAGAAAGTGAAGAATTTAAAAAATTTCATGAATTTTAAAAATTAACAGATTTTAATAATTTAGAAAATTTTAAATAATTTTTAGAATTTGTTTATTTTGGAGAAAGATTTGTAGAATTTTTGACAAAATTTGGAATAAAACAAAAAATGTTCAGGGATTGACCAATTTTAATAACTTAACTGGTTTTAAGAATTTCCACAAATCATTTTGAATAATCACTGAGACTTCAAAGTCTTGAATTTAAAGAGTTTGATAAATTTTTAAGAGATGGAAGTAATTATTTCGAGAGTTTTTAGAATTTTAAGAGTTTGACGAAATCAAAGTTGAAAAATTTATACTTCGAAGTTATCAAATTTCATAAGAATTAAAAAAATGGAGTTGGAAAAATTTGAAGGGTGTGATGTGACGAATTTCCAGATACTAATGGCTCTTAACTGTTTTGTTTGTGACTATTTGATTCGAACGAATTCGAGTCTTCGGAGTAATGGATTCTTATTTGAATTGAACCAGCATTTTGAATCTGCTCATTCGTTTCAGTCGAATGTGTTTGAATCGGATTCACAAATAGCCCATATAGGATTGTGTATTTTTATTGTAATTTTTCGAACATTTTGGATATTTATTTTAGTTTAGTTCTTTTTGAAGCACAGTCATTGATTTTTGACGCTATCTCCTTATAAATATTTTATTCGTGTTTTGCAAAAAACGAATGCAGAATAATCCAAGTTGAAACAGTGCCTCAGTAAATTATTTTGCCCGAAAGGCACTATAATGCCTCTTTTGGCAGCGCTGCCTCAGAACCTTAAATGCTTTCGATTTGCGATTAGCAATATTCTGCAAACGGTAATTAAACCACGACTCCACGTAATGGGTATTAATGAGTTTCTTTGGAACAAATAATCCAAGACCAGTTTCCAAAACTTTATAAAACTGCTTCCGAAACATTCTTATTAATAAACAAAGAAGTTGTTCAAAGAAAGTACATCGGGCTTATAAAAGTCAAATTTATAATGGTTATTAACATCATCACAAAAATCTAACACCATCTAAATAAAGCCCAAATAATCCTCATTTAATTCGAACAATAAGCGACTCGTCACCGTGGTCAAATCAGGTTAACCTGTAGAAGAATCATGTCATTTAAAAGTTCAAACGCTTGAACAGACCAAGTTTGTGTTCCTAATTTTTCTGACTGTGAGAATGACGTTCATTTCATTTTCTGTTACCCGGTATACTACTCAGTTTAGTCCGGTCTTTACTGGGCCCTTTCATGATTTCCGCCGCGAAAGAATTTTTTCACGATATCGTGAATTTGGGATCACGAAACACGATACATTTTCGCCATCTATTCGATAGCGAGAAAAATTCCGCCAACAAAAATAAGGCGGACAATTTTCCGATTAAGTTAATATTGAAGATTGTAACAGGTCACTCGTTTGTTGTATTTTGCGTTAGTTCGATTGAAAGGTGTTTTATTTTTATTCAAAAAATAGTTTGGGAAAGGTAAATGTAATATTTAATTGTACTAAAATCAAAACTAGTCTCAAAATAATGACGCGTGCACTAACAAACGTCATTAAATGAGTGCGTTTATTACATTAAATGAATGCGTTTACATCCTTTTCGATAGCGGAATTCATAATAAGAAAGTTGAAGCGGGTCGAAAAGAACATATCGAAATTCTTTAAGACTCGCCGCGGAAATCATGATAGGGGCCCTGGTTTGGATAGCCATTACGGTTTTTCGAATATTTTTAGGGTCCTGTGCATCATTAGGTGATGAGAACTTCGGTCCGGAAAATTACGTGCATATGTAACCCATCTCAAGTCAACTCCAATATTCACGGTTAAATCAACTCAATCTAACCTCCAACTCAACCCCAAATAAATCAAATCCACACGAACCCCACGCTCAACCCCAAACCACTCTGCTCAACCACTACACAACCTTCAACTCAATCCCGAACCTAATCCTTAAATCAACACGGTTCGAAAAGCTACTCAGAACAACTCAAGGTAACTTCTAACTCAAATCTTAACTCATGCCCTTATTATGAGTTGCAACCTCACCGAAAATCCATCATTAATGTAACTTGAACTGATCACATTGAAATTTTTTTTACTATCGTTTTCGCGGTGAGATTTTTTTAATTACATAATTTTAATTACCTAAATATTGAATAAAATTCATAATTTTTATTTTGTTATTTAGAACAAAAAAAAAAATGAAAATATCGGAATCAACGCACGGCGTCGCATACAAAGACTGGCAAAAATAAAAGCGAGAACAAAGTAAGACACACACGACTCGGATTTATGAGATGTACGTTCGTTGAGGTGAGTCGTCCGGTGAGTTGGAAACCATAAAAGAGGTACCAACTCAAGCCAACCCCAACTCCAACCCAAACTGAGATCTCAATCCAACGCCAAAAAATTGAGGTGTGGAACCAGGTGTGGTCAACACATGACTTTCTTTGACGAACAGCGAATTTTGAGAAACTTATTTCAGATATTTGGAAAAATAAATTTTCTCACGGGCCCACGGGAGTTGCCACTGCCGGTTGCCCGATTTTCACTAAAATTCACTGGGCTCTCTCAATTTATGAAGGAAACTCTTAGTATGAAATTTCAGTTCGATTAGTTAAACTATCTGGGCTGTAAATAGGACACAGACACAACATTCGATTCAACGCTCAAATAAATCCCCAACCCTACTGCTTCCTAAGCTGTGATGCAACCCCAACTCAACTTAATTCAACCTTAACTTAACCTTCAAATCGAGACCTCCCAGTTCAACTCCACATTTAACACCTAACTCTATCCTCAAACCAGCCTATATAAAAAATTGACAAACGTGGATCGAACACCAGATATAGGGCCGAAAGGACGAATGTCGAAAGGCCGAATTTGTCGAAATGCCGAATGCCGAAAGGCCGAATATGGAAAAGCCAAATGTCGAAAATCCGATTGTGTCGAAAGGCCGTTTGTGTCGAAATTGATGTTAATTTTCACTTTTTATGAATGAAAATTTTCAAAATTTTTATTTTTATAAAAACCAAAATTTATATTTTTATCAAAATTTGTACATATATAAAAATGTTTAATAGTAAATCGCCTTAAATATTAAAATCTTAGTTTATTTATTTGAAGTTACTATTTCCGAAAAATTGTAACAGAACTTAATCCAGTTTCGAGCTCATGAGCTTATGATTATGAAAAAATCAATCTTCTCATCAGGCCGCGGCGACTGGACTGATTATACCACAATTTACATTCTATATATACAGACTGTACTGTGCAGGTTGTATTAGCGAATTATGCTAAAACAGCCAAACTCTCTTACACATTTTTCTTCGTCACATTTACCCAGCTCCTGTGTAAGCAAATTTTATCAATTAACAATTTTTTACTCTAATTTGAATTAATTAATTAATTCGTGTAATTTCTAATATGCAACCGACCCTAATACCATTTTTATTGTGTTTTACAGGTAACACGTAGAAGTATGTTAGTATTTACGAACAATTATTTATCATTCCATAGATAGACAGGTTTTCAATATTAATAATCGTAAATACTAATATACTTCTACGTGTTATCTGTAAGACACATTGAAAATGGTCTTAGTGTCGGTTGCATATTAGAAATTACACGAATTAATTAATTAATTCAAATTAGAGTAGAACATTTTTAATTATTAAAATCTTCTTACGTTTTTTTTGTCATTTAATTAAAAATTAATTAATTATAATAAAAAAAGAACAATAAATAATTTTTTTTTTGAGTTGGCTACCTTATCTAGAGAAAAATAATACAGAAACTGAAAATCCCGAAAAAACCCAAAACAAAAATCTAGAGGCAAAAAAATTCAGAAAAACAAAAATCCAGAAACACAATTATCAAAGTGCGGACTAAATTAAAATTAAAATTTATAAAATGTCTATCGAATTTGACTTTTTCCGTAAAGTTCTTAATATTTACGATATTGGAAATTGCTTCGTCAACCTTGCAGAAACAGATCAAAGGAATCGTATCGCTCATATCACTTCTACTGATAGTTCTACCACAAATGTGTGTCGGCCTTTTCACCCATTCGACTTTTCGACATTCGGCCTTTCGACACATTTGGCCTTTTGACCCATTCGGTTTTTCGACCCATTCGGTTTTTCGACCCATTCGGTTTTTCGACATTTGACCTTTCAACACATTCGACATTCGGCATTTCTGCATTCGGCCTTCCGACCCATTCGGCCTTTCGGCGCTCGGCCTTTCGACATTCGGCCTTAATTAGCAACATTACTTGATTATTTTAAAACTTTAATTTATTTAAATCGGATAAATTGTACATAGTAAATAACTAAATTAAACTAAAACTAAACGAGAGAGTTTATAGGCCTAAATTGCTAAGTTTATTAGAGTTGGAGAAAATTCATCTTGGAAATTTCATCTTCTTTTTTCATCTTTCATGGAGGACCATAAATCGTGTAAATTGAAAATTTGTTATTCTATTGAATTTTTCTTCTATTTTGAGGAACTCAAAGATTTAAAGAAATTTTACCATTTTAATCCCAAAACAATGTTCTCGCGGCAGATTCCAGTCTTAATACAATTATCGAACGTTCAAGTAGCACTTCCAAGTTGATGGGATCGGTCGACCATCAGTCAAAAAAGATATCATGGGATGATCAAATAAGCAAGGCAAATAAGTGTAGCTGTGTGTCTAGGATTTACAATTTTTATTCTGCAGAATTTCTTTTCTTCCTTTATTTGAGTGCACATGTTAGAACTCTAGTTTCGGATTTATTATCAAGAGATCAGTTTTTTAATTAATGTTTTGGATTACTTTATATACATATCAACCAAAGTGATAAAATGAGGTATTTACTAAATAAATATACATACGTACGAAATCGAAACAACCATGTATTTTTATAAACTACCCCCAAAAACACTAACTTTATGACAATCAATAAAAATACAAGGTGCAAAATTGTTACATTTTCAAATAAAATCTGTGAAATTTTCTCAGTCTTTTAAGCAAAAACGTGAGAAATTTGAAATAGCCGAGAATCCATTTTCTATAAATAAACAACCAAATTATCATCCTTCCTATATACTTACACAGACTTAATATATCAGCAATTCGCATTATGTTAAAGAAAAATATTTTTTGTTGTTTTAGTTTATACGTATATCCCTATGTGTATACGATATGGCATTATCGATTGATTAAACATTTCGAATGGAAATTATTTATTAATACAAGAAAATTCAGACAAGCAATAGATAAAAATAGACAAGTAATTTTTATTACTAGTAGACTCTACACTATCAAAATATTTTTATTTGCCACTGTAATAAAAATAAATTCTGATGTGTTATCAGAATTATAAACACATACATACACATATGTATAGAGAGCACGAACGAGGAAGTTATCTATATATCTAGACAGTAAACTGATTAGTTTCGTAATAAATTGATCAACATTTAGTTTATCAGAATATAGATAGCAAGTAAACATTTCGCCTTCCATATCACACAAAACAATAAATGAGACTGATGTGCCGCGGATGGACTCGTATCAAAATGATTCATCAAGATACGGATGAATATACATACATAAACCTAATGTGCGTGCACATATTCTAGCCCCGGTTTTGTATATTCTATTTATAATGAATGTACTACGAGTATATTCCTATTTTTGGTCATGATTTTTTGGGATAGTTGACTAATGTGCTGTTGAAATATACGGCGCATGAAATCATTTTTCAAATAAATTTTCCATGAAAATTTATCCTATTTATATACCGCTTTTTTTTTTGTATCGTTTGGGTGTACAATTAATAATGACCATGAGTCAAGAGTATTTGAATTTTCTATTGTACATCGTAATAAAGACTACCCGCGATATTGAGTTTAGTTTACAGAATACATTTTTGGGGGGAATTTTATTATAATTCTAGTATTCTACACACACACCTACCGACCAAAATAAGGGTTTGGTATTTTCGTATTTTCCCAAAAGAAAATTGATTGGTTTCAAAACAAAACATATAAATTATGTCTGTTATATAGTGTTATGGCAATTAGTTTGGTGTTTAGATTTAGACGCGGGGTGAATTTTTGGTTTTTATTATTCCGTGCTATCTTAGGTTATTTTCTGTTATCAGTCTTGTAATATGGAGACATGATAAAAAAAAACAACACACAATTTATAATGGATGCATTATAATTAAGAAAAAGTTGTTGTTTAATTTAATGACCCAGATGTTTGTTTTACATTTTTTTTTAAACCAATTTTGTATTTTGGTTTGAAACTATTTTTTTAACCTTCTGTCTATCAGCAATGTGTTTTTTAAAATGATTTTAATAAGAGAAACTAGAAAATGTGGAAGATAAAAACGAAATAAGTTCTTGACGCTATAACCAAGTTTATTACTTAAATTATTGTGTAGTTGTTATGCAGCTGTCAAATGTAACACTTTCTGTAATTTGAAGTTTTTGCTCTTTGATACTTTTACTTTTTCTTACAAATGTTGCTGAAAATTAAAGGGTGTTCCAATAACCTACAGCTCAGAACAAAAACTTGATTAAATGTTTTTAATTCACCATCTACTAATGATTTAAATAACACTTTTATTACGGATTGCACATTTCGTTCTGCAAGACTATTCGACTATAGATGATATGGAGGTAATTTTACTAGTTCTATGCATATTGTCTTTAGAAAATTTTAAATTCTTCTGAATCAAATGGCGGCTCATTATCAGAAACCATTTTCTTTATTTCTAGTACTTCCAAATATTTGCTGAACGCATCGACCAATATAATAAAGGTATGTTTACGGAAGAAGAATGAGGGACCTCTTGTTTTATACCTTATGTTTGTTGGCAAACGAGATATTCTTTGACTATCTTTACTGAATCTCTGTCAATTCCATTCCACCAAACGTGTGAACGTGACAACATTTTCATTTTTTAATATACCTAAATGATATACTGTGGCCAAACATGCATGACAAATTGATAAATTTTATTCAAAATTCTATCATTTTTTATTTTTTGACAGCGTGTCGCCCAATCAAACAATTTATCTGTTTTAAAATGAATGTAAGGGCTCTCAGCTCAATTTTATCGATCGGTATAAATTTTCCGTAATAAATTATAAACCTAAAATACGACTGTAACTCATTTAATGAAGTTGGAGCTTCAGCCTCGAAAATTGCTGTAACTTTTTATAGATTTGGCCTAGTGCCTCCTCCCGAAAGGGTATGACCTAAATGACAGATTTCTCTAAAATTATAAATTTTTCCGATGATCTCAAAATCAACAGAACTGTCGAAAACATCGCTAATACCAACAAACTACAGGAAAACATCGACAATGTAACCTTCCCAGCCTCAACATTAATAAGTGTAAAAGTATATCGTTCCACCGAAAAGTTAACAATACCAATGTATTCGAGATTAAAGACCTAGAAGTAACTTTTGTTGAAAACATGTGCTTTATTAAGCATATCGAGCATCATCGCTAGAGCTAATTTCATGCTTGGTTTTATTAAGCGGTGGACGGGGGATATTTATGACCTCGAGACAATTAAGATCCTGTATTATGCCTACGTCAGATCTCAAACCCACCCGAAGCATCGAGAGTGTAAAAAAATATTTTAAAGTATACGATGGCGTTAGATTACAATTAGAGATAGATTATTCGAGAATATTCCAGATTTTCGGGATATTTTGGAATTATTAAAATTTTTTCGACAATTACTAGATTATTCGAAATTCAAGGATTTTATCGATATTGTTCGAATCTATTCGAAATTATTTAAGATTTATCGAGTGTTTTTGAGATTTATCGAAATCTTCTGGAATATTCGAGACAATAACGAAAATTGCCATTATCTTACCTTTTCTTACTAGATTTAAGGCTTTTTACCACTTTTCTTGGATCTTGGTGGTTCCTTGTTTCCACCTGGCTTATTTTTTTCCTTAAAGTTTAGTTGAGCGTCCGAAACAAATGTGCTCAACTAAATTTTGAAGCTTTTAAAGCTCTTTCCAATTTTCGATTATTCGAAATTAATCTTTAATTGATTACAAATTGTTTTCCTTGAAGCACGCACTTGTAAAGGTGGTTTTAACAAATTTTCCATTTTCGTTGAAATTTAAAATTTTCAAATGCTTCCCAATTTTTTTCAATTAAAGCAAAAATACTAAAAAATGTATTTATGCACATTTACTAAACCGTACTGACTATAATAAATGCTCGAATTAATTTGAATACAAAATAAAATTTTATACAACAAACTATTTCACGCTTATCTATTATACAGCATAAATATGCGGTGCTAATTTTTACAGTTTTAACTAAACAATCGATTATTTATACAATCTCAAAATAATTGCGAAACTCTACAATAACCGTATGTATCAATCAACAAGTACGACAGACAAAAATGTCGAATTATGTTGAAACAAAAATCAATAAAAAACCAAACAATTTGCATTAGAATTTGATAAAAAATAAAATAATCGGAATGAATTAAAATAAATTGATGCTATATGTATATTGGTATGTTGGAAAAATTGTCTCATCCTTCTCTATATATGTACGTAGACATAAATAGTTATAGATAAAATTTTAATTCACCACCAAATCAAACCTAAAAATATAAAATAAAAATAAAATTTGGAAGAAGGAATTTCAAAATTGCTAAAATTCCAAATCGATTGTTTTTTTTTTGTGTCTGATATGTTGTGAAATGTCCAAAAGAGATATTTATGGCGCACATTACTTTTTTGATCGATAAATAGTTTTAAAAATTAAAAATTGTTGTATAGATGTTTGTATATGGGGGTGGTGCACAAATCGGATAATAATGGATTTAGTGTAAAAAAATTTCATACCAAAAAACTATTTACAGTTGTAATAATCACATTTTATAAATGAACGATGCTAAACATAAATTGATGGGTATGTACACGTAATTAGATTAGTAAAATACAGCCTTCAATAATTTATAAAAGCGCGCCGAACTAATTTAATTTTTTTCTACAATGTGCTAATTGATTAAAAGTGTATGTACTACATATGAAAAATAAATATCTGTTAACAAATTTACTTTCATTAATTTAATTTGGCGATGAGAAATTATATGCTGTTAAGATGTGTGCTTCTTTGAAAAGAGTGTTTGCCACAAGAAGATAAACAACACTTTAAATTTAATATAATTAAGTGTATATTTCAACAAAAAATTATATTTAATTAATGTGTCTAAGTATATACAATTATATGTACACACACACACACACATATACTCTCGTACAATTCTAGTTAAAAAAAAAATTAATTAAATTTATTTATTTTTTTTTGTTTTATAGTTATTGTTAGAAATAATATTGCAAGAAAATATTTCATTTACAAAGGAAAAGGTTTCAAAACATGGTTGAGGATTAAATTAATTGCTTTATTACGCGAAATTTTTAGGGTGAATTTGCGGCATGTAATAAATGTTGATTATTTCCTAAATTTAATTTTATTCTTTTGTTATAAGTTTAAGAGATCGCGCTAACTAAATAAACTAAGACAGCTTTCAGTAATGCGTTAATTAGTCTTTGTCTAATAATAGTAAAATATAGTCAACAATGGTAACTGAGTTTTCCTTTAATCAATGGCAAATTACGTTATTTTGGAAAGCTTGGCGCCATTCTTGACCGCGCATAGTACACAGATTAAAATGGCCAAACCATAAATAAAATAATTTCCTAATATTACTATGGAAACTGAAAACCTACTAAAATGAAATTAATCCAAAAAATTTGGAGAATTATTTCGTTAGATTTGGGAATTTTGTTCATATGCTGAATTTCCGGCTTATTTCGTTATGGAAGTGTTCCCCAAATATCTGAATTTCTATTTTGAAAATACGTAATTTGATTCAAGTTGGAATGTAGTTTGAAAACAATCACTATAAAACGATTAAAATATCAAACGAACAATTTAACTACAATTTCAACCTTTGGAAGTCTGTAAATTTCAATGCAGCTATAAGAGTTTAGGGTTAAGTGTGAATTGCATCTAATTAAGATAAATTGAGATTCGACTTTTGTTGCAAATTCCACTTGGGTTATGTACCCAGGTGACTATTGGAACATTGAATGTATTAGTCAAATGTAATCCAATTTGTATAAAACTACCTATTTCAAATTTTATTCAAATTTTTTTAGTTTTGATTAAACATATGATTAAATTTCTTTCAAATAGAATAAATTATCTAATTTGTATACAAATATTCTTCTTCTTTTAATTACCACATAATCTAATTTCGTTCGATTTTAATAAACTTTCTATTCAAATTTAAGTCAAACTTGGGTCCAACTTTCTATCAAACTAAAACGTGATAATCGAAATTTGTACTTAGTTCTTCAATTGATTTTTCAACTTATTCTAATTGTTTCAAATTCGACTCAAATTATTTTCGACCTTCATTCAAATAACAAAATACAATCGAGTTTGAACTTGGAGGTTCCTGGGAATTTGTATAGTGTAAAATGTTCAGGGAGCTTCCTTGATTCAGAAAAGCCTTTTAATTTGCCTGGGCAAGATCATTTTCAGAATTTTTGAGGATGCTGATTCCAAATCTGAAATCAAAATCTCGAAAAACCAAAATGGTGGATAAAAATTACGAATTTTAGCTGTTTTGTGTATTTTTTTAAATAATTTGTTCATTTTGAGGTGAACGATTAAAAACCTAAGATGAAAGTAGCGAAATTCAAAATGGCCGATAAAATTGATTGAAATTACGAATTTTTACTATTTTAGTCTATTTCTTTAAATAGCTAGTTTGTACATTTTGACGGTAATAAAAATCTAACTCTATCGATTGAAAATGCCGGATACCAAATAGGTGGGTAAAATCACGTCAATATTACGAATTTTAGCATTGTTGCGTTTTTTTTTAAGTGTGTGGTATTTTGAAGACGGTAATTTAAATACAGAAATTTAATGTGCAGAATTGTTATTATTAAATATAATACAATTTTGATATTTCGTGAGGCCAGATCACTAAACCGGGCTATAACATCTTACTGCCTTATAAATATTTTTAACATAATCTTTCATAATTGTAATAATCTAGAAAATCTAAGATGCTCTAAAAAATCTCGAGAAATCGCTTTCGATCTTGAAACATGATACATACATACATACAATATGATACATACTTTATACTTTAAATCACAGATAAGAATAGACAGATGTGGATCTTGTATGGGCCATATTTACATTCTAAATTTCAATACCAAATTCCAATCTAATCCTTTTAGAGCAGGACGTATATATTATAAAATAAAATTTTGTTTGCAGTTGGTTTATGTTTGCTTTGATATAATCAAAATAGCCATACGTAAAAAAAATAAAAAGGGACAGAAATGTACGTCCTGCTCTAAAAGGATTGGATTGGAATTTGGTATTGAAATTTTGGAATGTAAATATAGCCCATACAAGATACACATCTGTCTATTCTTATCTGTGCTTTAAATAAAGAACTACGTTTAAAATTTTTTTGAACTTATAGAATAAAATATCCGGAATTTCAAATATAATTTGAGAAATATCCATATTTTCGAAATATGGGCCTTCCCAAAAATGATGGTTTCAAAGAATCTTAAAAATTCGAAAACTTTACAATATCGAAATTATATTTGCAAGTTTGTAAAACCAAAGGAACTCGAATAAACCGAATAAATTCGAAAAATCTTCAAAATCTATTAAATTTGCAAAATATTACCAAACAAATTCGAAATTCTTGAAATTATCGAAAAATATAAGACATTTCAAATAAACTCAAATAATCTAGATTATCCCGAAAAACTCTGGATATAAATGAATAATTTCGAAAAATATGCAATAAAAATCTAGAAGCACATGGTAATTCACGCAACTCGAACCACGCAACTCTGGTCTCTTAAATTCGAATAATTTCCAAAATCTGGAGAAAATAGAAAAGCGATCATCAGAGAATGTTCTGGTACATCGTGGACCAACTATTATTAAAAAAAAAAAATCGGGTTTTACCGGGTTTACTGATAAAATTAGTTTATATCTTGGAACCGATAGTGAAGGCGATTTTGAACAAAATGATATTGAGGATGAAATTTTAACTGCTGGGAGATCTGGTCATATGTAGTATATAAGGCCCGGTGAAATCAAACATTAAATAAAATCACATATCTCACAATTTCTAAATTTTTTCACAATTTTAGATTTTGCACATTAAATTTCTAAAGTTAAATCATTGACATGGTGAATTTCGATATTTGCATTTCATCCTTCATTCTCCTTAATTTGACTTCCAAGCCGATGATTTGATTTTTGACATTTCGATGTATCAAAGGCTACCATTTTTCTTACAGTGGCGAAGTTCCTACAGTTTATGAATACCAATTTTTAGTACTCTGTAATTTTTGCACTATAAACAATTTTTGTAAAATTACATCTATAGAATTTTTAGATTTTGTGAATAGGGGCCTTAATCTTTCTTTTCCATTGCAAAAATATTTTAATTAATTCGAGCCGGCGCCGCACAACGGTACTAATACAAATATTTTTCCTGGACAAGAAAAATTTAATTTTAAAATATTCTGCAACAGCAAAATTGTCTTTCAAATTTTAAAATTACGAGTATATTCCCCTTTTCGAGAAGATGCATTTCCAAATTAAATCTTCCTCTACCAGATTTCTGAAAAAGTAAGATTTAATTTTAAAATATTCTGAAAAAAGGAGATTTCCATTGTAATTTCAAATTTAAATCTATAAATTTTTTTTGTACCAAAAAAGATCGATGTAACGATTGCGCGTCTTTTGAAAATCAAAATTTGTCAAACGAGGCAGCTTTTGCTGAACATTTACAAGAAGCAAAGCTTTCGCGCAAAATTAAAGACGACGACAAAAAGGTTACAATGGCTAGCAATGGAAGAATTTTATCAATAGTTTTCGACTTTCAAAAAATATTAACATGTCCGAATGCAGAAATTTCCACATTTTATTATAAGAGAAATTTTAGCACATTATAATTTTACCATTTACTGCCTTAATACAAAAGGCACGAATGCGTTGCTAAAAGAGGACCCAGTGAGGTAGTAATAAGCTGTCTTCAAAAATGTATTGAAATGCAAATGTACAACAATAGTCACCTACCTTGAAGAAATAAGATTTTGGTCAGACAACTCGTCATGTGAATACTATAGTGTCATATTACGCTATTTGAAAATTTTTCGAGAAATCGAATTTTAAACTTAGGACTAAAATTTATTCACCATTCAAATTAACAATTCAGTATAAGATTCGCATTTGATTTAAATAAGGAACGAGCAAATCTGATTCAATTCTACTTATACTTTATACTTTCGTATTCGTAATTTGGGAGGTGGGATTTATGCCGTGCCATATTTTAATGGTTACTTCTAACCTTTCAACAAGCTAGATCAGCGAAGGGGGCAACGGCCGGTGGTTTAATACCGGATATTTCTAAATAGACTACAAATATTTTTGGTGAAGGTTTAAATAGAGCACACGTTATAACAAACCTTCTGAATGAGATGTGGTACGGGATCCGTTCAACATGGCATATTTCAAAACGACATATGGTACACTACGGCATATTTAAAAAAGACAAAAGATTCGAAAAGTGAGATTCGACAAGTGTGATGGAAATGGGATTCTAAGACGAGTTTTGTTATAGTTCTGGAATATGGCCAATTTTGATAGAATTTGTCTATTTATTAACCGATAATGATGAAATTCGGCAAGATTCATAAATATGGGAGGCTAAAGTTTACTTGACGTATACATCGAGAAAACCAGGTAAGGAGTATGTATATTCCCAGGAAAATTACCTCATTTTCCGAGAAAATTTTCACTTTTTTTTTAAAAAAATTGTGTTATTATTTTATTCAAAATACCTTAAAATGTTGAATGTGCATGTGTTATTTTGAAAAAAAAAGTAAAAATTTTCCCGGAAAATGAGATAATTTCCGGGGAAATTTCGCTTCCACCTCCTATTGCTTCAGGAAAATATGAACGTTCTCCAAAGATGTTTCAATGCATGTACTAGGTTTATTTTTGGTATTAGGAAATTCGATCATATTTCTGCCTACTCTAGCCTTGTTTTAGGATGTAGTTTATCTACCTTTTACGAATTTCGCGTTTGTCTTTTTATTTTTAAACTTCTCAAAGCTAAGAAGCCTTGTTATCTTTATAGGAAGTTACTTTTTAGCAGGTCTCATTCCTCAAACTTCCGCCTGATTCCGGCCAAAAATAGTTGTAGGTCGCTAAACAAATCCTTTTACGTTAGGGGAGTTTCTCTTTGGAATTCAATTCCATTGGAAATTAAGAGTTTAGGATCGGCCAAATTATTTAAGTACAAATTTTTGGAGTGGCGGGATTGATGGGCAATACGTAGTTTTCTAAATTTATTTTTAATATTATTGTTATTATTGTTAATTTTTAATATTATTTCACCTCTTGCTGTACATTTTATTGTAAATGAGCTATTGCTCAAAATAGAATGTGTATGCATGAGATGGAAATTGTTTGAAAAAATTTAAAAGGTTTTTCTGCCTAATGGAAGCAGCTTCATCATTTTATTTTTGTTCTTTTGTTCTGTTTACTCTGTTTCCATCTGTGCTTTTCCTTTTAATACTAAATTATTGTTAAAGTACAATAAATAAATAAATAAATATTAAATAGAGAAATTTGGAGCCATAATAATTTAGTAAACGTAAAAAAAAGCAATAAAATTTCATCTTAATCGGTTAAGAAATTACCAATTTTAAAATATGCCGTTTTGATACATGCCGTAGCGAACTTTATGCCGTAATTTATCATATGCCGTTTTAAAATATGTCGTTTTGAAATATGCCATAGTGTATCATATCCCGTAGTGTACCATATGCCGTTTTTAAATATGCAGTTTTGAATAATTCCGCATTGTACCTTATGCTGTAGTGTACCATATGCCGTTTTGAACTATGTCGTTTTATCATATACCATAATGAAATATGCCATATCGACCGGGACCCGTGTGGAACGTCTGTGACGTGGAAAAATGTTGGTATATTTTCACCATTTGGAATTTGATCTAACATTGCTTTCATATATAGCACTATCTGTTGCTATAGAAAGCATGTATTTGCCGTGGGTTGACCTGCAACATCATTGCTTTCGTCAATATTGAAGTTAATTTTTCAGATTTAATTAATTTTTTTAATTTCGTCCAATTCGATATTACACACTTTTGGTAAATCTTCTTTTGATAATGTTTCTTTTCAAACGAATCTCTCTGAAAAATTTCTTTCAGAAATTGTTGATCGGATCATTCATTTTAGATTTTTAGGGATTTTGAATTTCTTATTTGAGATGATTGATGAAATTTATCTTTTTGACTATTTTTCATTTTTGTTTTTTTTTACGATTACTCGTGTCAACAAATCAATTTAATTAAAATCATCTCAATGCTCTAATTAAATCCAGAACTTGTCGGACGGTCTTTTTTAGGCGACCAATAGAAGAGGGATTTGTCGGGAATTTCGAAAATGAAATAAAAGCACTTAAGTAAATTAAAATCTCACGAGAATATGACTTTACGAGATTATCTACCATAAACAATAATAATTTATAAAGGTACTCAAAATAATTTTGCTAGCATAGACAATATAAACATTCCTACAAATTTTATTATACTCTGGCGCTAAATCGATATAATTTTAAATAAATAATCTCCAGACAATATTGCATTAATAATGCACAGTACAATAAACCGTACACAAACAACAAAACATTATTTCAGCGGCGAACATATTAAATAAAATATGAATTCATAAAATAAAAAAAATGTTTATAAAAATTCCGTATTCATTTTAAAGAGTTTCAATTTCAATTGCTAGGAATTTACATAAAATTTAGATATGTATGAATATTAAGTTAAATGATTATCCATATGAATAAAATAAGAAATCATATACATATATTATTATACTTATGTAGACTACCCCCACGGAAGACAAGACGAAGACACAAAACCAAAACGAAATTTAATATTTATGTACACAGCAGAAAATTATGTTCTATAAGAAGTGTATCAAATAGTTGGAAACATACTATCAGGAATTGAGATATTCATTCTTTAGTACATAAAAAAGTTGACTTCGAGACAATCGTAAATGGTAAATCGCTCAAAGACTTAAAAGATTTTAATTGAAATTTAGAGATATCAACTGAGTAAGACCATGCCAAAATCAGTGGAGTAATTAGGTATCCGCAGCACCATTTAGCACCTGCACAGTTATTGGTAATTAGTTCAAAGTTAAGATTAGATAGATGGTAGCTCAGATTAAGCTTAAACTAGAAAATGCGGTGGTCTAGTTTTTGGAGAAAGAAGAAATTGTTCCTGTTGCTATTCAATATTTTCTTAAGACAACAAAGCTCCGAACCATTTCTTTTCGATTACTGAAGGTTATGTGAATGTCAGAGTAACTAAACACAAAAGACAAGTAAAATTTAGTGAAAAAGAAACCAGACGTACCGAGTGAGGTCAGAATCGAAAATCAACCACTAATAATTGGCGCCGGGGATTAAGTAATATTTAAT
Organism: Tipula helvola; assembly: GCA_963556165.1. Classification (NCBI taxonomy): domain Eukaryota; kingdom Metazoa; phylum Arthropoda; class Insecta; order Diptera; family Tipulidae; genus Tipula; species Tipula helvola. The sequence goes on along the minus strand of OY744483.1, from coordinate 311,429,639 downwards.
TACGAAGGAGATTAGATACGCAGGTTTAGTCTTTGTAAATTTAATTCATGAACAAGAATGAAAAGGAAAATCCATGACCGTTTTCAATTACCCATTACAAAATGCCTCAAAAATATTACCAACAAAATTACTCGATAACAGAGGACTTCACTCACACAAGGAAGGTGTACCCCACTTGTACCTCATCGATTATTTCAAAAGTTTTGGAATGTTAAAGAACACACAACAAAAATGAGTCATGTATTTTTTTAAGTGCTAACTCGCTAATATAAGGCATAATTTACTACCCCTGAAAATAAGTATTTTCACCCCTTACAAAATATGGGATTCAACACTTAAGGTCTGATTGACCATGGATTATTTCTACTTTTTATAAGCAAAAATGTTCCATTTTGTTTTATCAAATAATTTTGAATATAATACGAGATATTTAGAAAAATATGTTTAGGAGTTTTTACCCCTTATTATATTAGCGAGTATAGGGCATCCAATTTTTGGCCAATAAGTAATTCCGGAATTTTCGAAATTAAATGTTCTCATTCCGAAATTTCGGAATTTATTTTATTTAAATAATATATTAAAAAAAATTAAAAATCAAAATTTTACAAAAAAACAACAATTTACTTTTATTTCGTTTAAAATATTAAATATTTTTATAATCATTGTTAATTTATACGAACTAAATCGCAGTTACGATTAGGATAAACACAATTTTTAGAATTAAAGGACTTACACACAATTTTAAAAATTAAAAAAAATATATAATTTACAAAGTTTATAGAATTTATAGTAATGAAAACTCTGAAAACTTTAAATTCTTTAAACGTAATAAATTATGCCAATAAATTCAGTAAATTCTATATAGTCTAAAAATCCAACAAGTTTCTTAAATTCTATATGTCCTATAAATTCTTCTCTCGCTCCAAACGTTTTAATATGTCTATAAACTCTTTAAATTTTATGAATTTTATAAATTCCATAAAATTTCCAAATTCTATGAAGTTTATAAATTTTATCAATAATCCAAATAATAGTTCTATTAATTGTTTCAAGTGTATCTGTTTTATAAATTCTACAAACTCAAATTTACTTGTTTTATAAATAAAAAAATTTCTAAAAATCCTGTAAACTTTAACAATTCAGTAAATTCAATAATTTCTATAAATTTTATAAGTTCTATAAATTCTATGAATAATTCTACAAATCCTATGTATAAAGTTTTAAAATTCAGTAAGTTCTTTACATTATGCAAATCTCATAAATTCTTATAAATTCTGTAAATTTGATAAATTCTATAAATCTTAAAAGTCCAATAAACTCTTTAAATTTTAAGTCTGTAAATTCTTTAACCCTGTGCACTCGATTTAAAATTACCACGATTGCCGTACATTTTTTGACTTCACAACTGACTAGTGTTACCGTCTACAGACTTATATGTGAGTTTTAGAATAAATTAGTATTGCCACATCCAGCGCGACATACGAGTTTTAGAGTAAATTTACATTGTCACCTCCCGTGTGACATACAAGTGCAAAGGGTTAAATGTTATATACATATTCTATGGGTTCTATATATTATTTAGGTTTGTCAGCTCTATAAATTTTACAAACTCAAATTTGACTTATTGACATTCTAGGTACATGTTTCTAAATTTTTTTTAATTTTTATAAATTCTTTGAATTCTATAAATTCAGTAAATCCTATAAATTCTATGAATTCTATAAAGTCTAAAATTCTAATAAGTTTCTTAAATTCTATAAATCCCATAAGTTCTGTAAATTTAATAAATCCAATAAATTACTATAAATTTTATAAGTGGTAATATGTCTACATATACTCTATACATTTTTAAATTTTATAAATTTTATAAAATCTACAAATTCTATAAAATTTATAAATTCTTTAAATTTTATTTATAATATAAATTTTTAAATTTTGAGATTCTTTGTGTTTTATTAATTATTTCAAGTATGTCTGTTTTATAAATTCTATACAAACTCGAATTTTGTTTGTTTTATAAATAAATTTTGAAAAATCCTATTAACTTTAACAATTTTGTAAATTCAATAATTTCGTTAAAAATTTATAAGTTCTATAAATTCTATGAATAAAGTTTAAAAATTCAGTAAGTGCTTTAAATTCTACAAATCTTTTTCTTTCTTATAAATTTTGTAAATTCGATAAATTATATAAATTTTACAAATGCACTAAATCCTACAAAGTCTTATAAATGTTATAAACTCTAATATATGTATTTATAAACTCTATAAATTTTATGAATTTGAGAAATAAATTTATAGTATAAATTACATAAACTCAACAAATATTATAAATTTTTTAAATTTTATATGATAGATTCAATGGGTTCTAGGAATTGTTTCAAGTTTGTCAGTTCTAAAAATTCTATACATCCAAATATTACTTATTCCAAAAACTCCATAATTTTTATAAATTTTATAAATTCTATAAATTTTATAAATTCAAAAATTTGGATAAATCCTATAAACTTTAATAATTCTATAAATTCTTTAATTTCTATAAATTTAATGAATAATTCTATAAATCCTATATGCATAAAGTTTTAAAATTCAGTAAGTTCTTTACATTCTATAAATCTCATAAATTCGTATAAATTCGATAAATTCTATAAATTTTAAAAGTCCAATAAATCTTATAAATTTTAAGTCTATAAATATTATAAATTCTACATCTATACATTTTATAAATCCTTTAAATGTTATATTGTAGATTTTTTGGGTTCTATAAATTATTCAAGTCTCTCAGTTCTAAAAAATTCAAAAAAATTTTAATTTTTATAAATTCAGTAAATCCTGTAAATCCTATAAATTCTATAAAGCTTAAAAATTCAGTGAGTTATGTCATGTTAGTTGGAGTGGCACAGAATTTATTTTCTTCACTCTTACTAGGACCATTTATCTCGCAGTTTAAGCGCTGCGATACTGCTCCCCAGACTAACTAACGATACTAAACCGCAGTTAATATTAAATGCTGAAACATTTTTAAACATATAGATTTAATTCCTACTGCGAGATAGTACCGTTCTTACAAATTGGCAATGATTGAAATCAAGTGGTTCATGTTTTTCTGTTTTTTTTTTTTTTCATTAAACCTGACGTATTGAGGATTGTGTCATTTAGGGTAGAATTTTGATGTTTTCCGCTGCTAAATACGCTCTCTTAGCCTCGTAGGGCACTACCATCGTCCCAAAATTAAAGTCCTTTTCGAAACGCAAAAACGTATTTCACGATGTTTGATATTTTTCTGCTAATGAACTAACAAAATTAAATATTTTCTGAATTTGTTTCTTTGTCGGACTCGTTTCTTTACCGCTTTATACGGGGCTGTATAGTTATTATGTACTAAATACCTTTTTTTGAGTTATAAACTAAGAAACAACACAACACTTACTTGGCAGGTGTACTTTAGAGACGAATTAAATTAAATATGTGAATGTATCCTATCAGGTAATTTTCAGGAACGAGAATTTATTGTTCCGTAATTGGTTTATTAGGTGTCATATCATGGTGAACAGAAAAGCGAAATACTCTAATATTTCCAAAAGTCGCCCCTCTATATTTTGACCAGCTCCCTAAATTTACCACTTTTGCCACCCTCTGAAATATTACGTATACTTTTTTGTTACAATTGAAGAAAATTTTTCTTTTTAGCCTGACTTTGGATTTTCAAATTTTTAGGTTGTTTTATTCCTTAAACTAACCACCTCCATAGATTGACCAACATTTCTGGGTCCCTTGAATAGTGATTTTAGAGAAGTTTTCCTATAACAGACTATAATTACACCAAATTATGTTGAATTTACTTAAATTAGTGTGAAAAATAAAAATTCATTAATTCCGGAATAATCGAAACCAAAATATCGGCCGGTATTTTGGAATACCGGAATTGGATGTCCTATTAGCGAGTTAGCTCTAAAAAAAATACGGAACATTGCAAAACTTCGAAAGAATCAATGAGGTACATCTGGGTACCTTTCTTGTCAGATCTAAAATTTTAATTGCAGTACACTATTGTTGAATTTACTATTGAGTATGTATCACTTATTTTAATTAAAAACGACCAGTAAATGAAATCATTTTAATTTTATAAGTCCGGTAATAGATTTCATTCTTACCTGCAATAGGCTTCGCTAATTAATATTGGCAAAAAATCTCTGCGAATAAAAATTTGTTTATGCCGTATACTAAAAAATCATGGCATCCATGGGTATAATCAAAAGAAACAATTTCATTAATAGCACAAACACTAGTTGTTGCTTTTACCTTATATGTGGTTTAAGTAATTACATAATTTCCTAAAAATTTGAAAATTTTGAAGTAACCAATCATTTTTTTTTTTTTAAATTTAAAGTTGTATGTATTTAATGCAATTGCCACAGAAAATTTTAATATTTTACGATACCAAATTTCTTAATCGAAAATAAAGTTTAGGTGTTTGACCATCAAAATAACGGAAAACACCAATCATTGAATTTGCACGCCTACGCAAAACCCAAGTTTTTATGAATGCACTTCCCAACATACGGCTCTATTATAAACAATAATTACTTAACAATCATTTATTTTCCATGTTTGTATTTAGTCAATTTGTTGCGTAGAGACGCAAATTCGCTTACCTTTAAGACTTATACATAACTTGTTAATTATTAGTAAATATTTTCACATACAAATTAACAAGTTAGGTTTGTTGTAAAACAAAATCAAAGTTCGTAGTTTCATTTCTTAGATAATTTCGCATTAAATATGATGTACTCATGGCCAATACCCAAATACAGTAATGATTTCTTAACAATCCCAAGAAAGTAATGCATATTTGAAATTTTACACATGGTATGCACAAGAAACATCTTGTTTCAACAAGTTTAAAATTACGTTGCCTAAAAAAGATTCGATTTCTTATTGCTCATTTGAGTCAAAAAAAAAAAAATTATTTTACCATCCTTTGTGTGATCAATGTGTGTCGTACATTACACATCAGATAATTTCAAATTTATACCACAATCCATTGATGTGTGTAGTCTTTATTATAGTTTATAGGACAAACGATTTTTTTCGTGCTTTTATAGCAAAATATAAGCATAACATACCACTTTGACACTTTCATCTTGTAATTGTGCAGTAGGATGCTTTCAAGTTTCGATTTATACAAGTACTTTCATTGAACATACGATTAGTTATAGAAAAAGTAACGTGAGGAAATTTTTTTAAGGGAATGATATAAACGAGTGGAAATAGGTTATAACCTAACCTTGTGTAAAATTGTTTGTTATTTTCCTAAAGTGTATCTATATACATTTTCGAGATGGATTAGAAATAGATTATATTTTGCACGTTTCTCTCCTTACCATTTTCATTTTTTTTATTGTCTTCAACGAGTTTGTTATCACTTGTAGGTTGTAGTAATTATATAAAAGATACGATTAATGTTATCGTAAGGTTTTATGTTTATTATGCAATGTCACAATGTCATCAAGTATACAATAGATAATAACATCATGGTGTAGTGAAGGTTTAATAAATGCAAAATGAAACGTCACAATATTTATTAATTCCGGTATACTAGCGGCAAATCAACAAAGTGGAAAATCTTTTGCCTTCGATTTTCAAGAAAAGTTAAGGATTAAAACCCATATAACCACAAACATTATATCTAAACAGAATTATAATATAGATATTCACGAGACTAATAAATCAGTGGATCCAAACAATGTGTTTTGTACGTTGAAAAACACGTGAAGTCATGTTTTAACTTTATGATTTTTATATATTGAAATTTTAAATATTGAAAAATTGTGTGCACACGTAGTGTTGTATTTATTATTTCAGAGAAAAAAAAACTAATTTTCCGAAATTATAAAATTGGGCTCATTTTAAAGATAAATGAATGCGGATTATAAAATAATTATAAAAATGGTACCATCTTTAAATTCTTCTTTTTCTAAATGGCCGCCGAGCAGTTCTTTTTGAATGTTCTCCCGTGTTAATCTATTTTTTTATTTTATTTTTGCATATCATCTCTTTTCGTTTTCTTGCAAACTACATTTAAGTATAATTCTGCAAATTTTTGTGTATCTCAAGACGAAATTTAAAGCAAAAATTATTGATAAAAAATATTTAGACAAAAATTTGAAAATATTCACAGTTACAATTTAAATTTTACATAATCTTCACTATTTGAATATTTTTTTAAAATTTAAGTAGACTTCCTTTGATTGAATGGCAGCGTGAAAATCGTGAGTTACCTTTATTGATTTTAATTTATCGAATCTACTAGCTTGTTGGATGTACATATTTAGATTTGTATTCAGCATCTGAACAAAATTCAAAAATCATCACAGTCTTTTAAGGTTTTTTCCCATTTACTGCGGAAAATTTACGCATTGGTTATGATACCATCTCACGGTCCCTTTCCATGAGCTGTGGCGTGAAAATGCCACTCACAATCAACGCCGAAATCCTCTGTTTGCGTAGTTATACATATTCATAAAGTGTTACTGCTCCATCAGTAAAATTTTAGATAAATCAGGAGTTTTAGTTTTCAAAAACTACATCAATTTTTCGATGAACAAGTAAACTGCTATATGATCAAGGTGAAGACAATCTTATACTACATATAATGAAGTTAAAGCGCAGCAATTTTTCACCTACCTTTTTTTAAATTCAACCGGATGAATAATCGCTTGTTTGTTGTTCCTTTTATACCCTTGTAGAGAAGGCTTTCAGAATTAACATTTTGGTTTTTTATGAAGCTAAATTGTTGTAGAGAAATAAAGCAATAAGGAATCAGATACTACTATACAAGATTGGGGTTTGTCCAATTTAACGGATATTTTAATGGATACTAAAGAAATTGCGAATGAACCGATATTTTGTAGTGTCGTACCGAAATCTATCAGAGAAATAAAAATGCACAACCATTATGTTTATTTAGCTTATGCGTGGAAAAGCAAATTAGACTAATACAAACATTAGACTCCATAAAGTCTCCTTTATTTATACGAAACAAAAAAAGAAAAGAAAAAAACAAATAAACTATCGTATTGTTGAATAAATAAACTAAAACTGGATGTTATTTTTAGTGTCTCTACCCTCAACCCGATATATACACACATAATTGATATTGGCTTTTGAATTGTTTACGTGAAAAATTCGCTTGTTGATTTTTTCACATATCAAAATCAAATTATTTTATTTACAACCAAACTATAAACAAACAGTATTTTTATTGCTAGTGTAAATATATATTATGCTTATAAGTAGATGTATACTTAATGTCAAAACATAAATCGTTAGCATATAATATAGAGTTACTTGTTCAGTTAGTTGTCAGCTGCGTTGGTAAAAAAAAATTCTGCTTTTTATAATATTCCACGATATTGATTTTTAATTAATTAATTTATATAAGTCGCGTCGAGGTGATAAAAATATTTATTTGGAATGGAATTTCTGCCTTCTTTGTGTACCCCAACGCGTATTATATCAAAAAAAAAAAAAATTGGGCATCGAGAACTCTTTCCAAAAATAACAAAACAAAATTCTTTCCAAGGTTTTTTTTTCTTCGAACGACTTAAGAATAAGAACCTTCTTATTTAGAATCGTACCTTACAAACATGGTTATTATTAATTTATTTTAATTCATTCCAGTCAAAATTACTCAAATATGTATACACAATCCAAATTTTATTTTTCTACTTGATATCAAATTCTAATGCAAATATATTTAAATTTACCTTATTGTGTCTGTTTGTGTGAATAATTTCTACATACATTTTATTTGTACAAATGTTTTATACATAAATCGATTATGCTGCGATTATTACAAAAATCATTCAATCGTTGTGTTGTATTGTATTGTAACTTTTGCTAAGTGTAATTAATTTGGTTTGAACTCAAGACCACTTATTTCAAATCGAACAATAGGCATAGAAATACATTAAATTCCCAACTATTTATATTTAATGTGTTTGTACCAATAATAATATCAAATTAAACAAAATATTTTTATAAACAAATTTTTTTTTTTTTTATTATTTACATTAAAATTCCACTTATTTAGTACTTTGAGTAACCTTGAGTGACTTTAATGTAAGTAAGTGTATAAGACGGCGCGCGATTTAATAAAAATAAACCATTTTCAGTAGGAATAATTTTTTTTTTTTTCGTTTTAATTTAAAACAGATAAATTCTGGGAAGCCTTGAAGAGTGTTGTCTTTATAGTTTTGAATAGTTTAATGCCACCGAGTAGTTTTTACTTTTGTTTCAAGTTCGATGAGCGTTTATTCGAGTGTAATATGATAAATATTTACAATATTTGCGGGGTGACAAAATGATTGATTTTTGGTTGAATAAATAAATTATCGATCGATTTTCTTTGTAATCTGAGACTTTGTATGTATAGTGTTATTAACCTCTGACACTCGATTTAATAATGTGTTTTACTGTTGTTTATATTATAAGAGTTTCAAATTGAAGAGGTGTCATATATTAGGCCAATAAATAATATGAACCAATTTATAAATAAATTTTGTACTATGATTTGAGTCGCTCAGAAGCCAATGCGGTTAAGTCCATTTTTTGAAATTTTCTGATTTTTGTAAATTTTAATTGAATAAATAATATTCTTCTTAGTTATTAAAGGATTTACTGGTTGATCGTGTTTTCTAGGTCAGACAGCCCTTTTTTGTATAGCTTCTGAATATGTGGTATAATAATTTCAAATTATTATAGTTTCAAAACATTAATATTCTCAATTTTTGTTTTCTGGACTTAACCGCATTGGCTTCTGACCGACTCATTTCTTGCGGCACAATGGAATTTATCTAAATTTCGAGCTTTGCCAAACAATCTGTGTTTGGCCAACGGGACTTTTAACGATGATTTTCTGTTTGTTCTATCAATTGTCAGTACCCACGATTTTTTCAGATTTTCTGGACACCAACCATATGATGATTTTTTAGTTTCATGAATGGCTAGGTCTTTGGTGCGGAGATGAAATGGTGAAATAAGGCCGAGAAACAAGTGCGTGATCATTTATTTCATTTTCGAACTAAGAAAGCTGAGAGTATATCGTGATAAGTGTTCCTGTCATATTAGTAATTTTTTCGGAAGACATTGTAAGTACGGTTTGTGAACTACATCTTTTGTTCGGTTGACGTCTTAAATAATGTCGTGAAAAAATTGTTTAGACTTACATCTTAAATTATGGCACGATATAAACTGCTTTTTGCTGAAGAACATTAACGACCAATAGGACGAAATGACGAGTCCGTACCAATAGGACGAAATGACGAGTCGATTCATCTTCAGAGTTCTCAAAAATTAAGATTATTTATAGCTGAGTTTGCTTATAGTGTTCAAGATTATTCGAGCTTTTACGAATTTTTCGAGATTTCCCAGATTATTTCTGAAATTTTTCGAGATTTTCCAGATTAGCCGAGGATTTTCAAGAAATTTCGTAATTTTAGAGATTTTAGGCAAGCCCTAAAAGTATTCAAGATTTTTGAGAAACTCGTTTAGTTTTGCGCAAAGTTTTGGAATAAATTTAAAGATTTAACGAATTCCTCAAAATTCGAGATCTTGGGAATTTCGAATATTGGATATATAACGTGGAAAGACGAGTGGAATTACGCGCAAGATTTACCGTACCACGTTAACCTGCATCATCTATACTGGAATTAATTAAAATAAAGGCATCGAGTAGGAATTTAAGAGATCATGAGTTCCTGCATCTGAATAAATACAAAACAAACTATGGTGTCAAACCGATAAACATAACATGTCAATTTTAATTCTTTTTTATTTCAATTATTTTTGTACCTCCTTGTTACATTGTATGTTACTATATTTATGAACTCAAGTTAAATTTGTAGAGTTTTCCCTTGCGAAATAAAATAAAATCAGCTGGATTCAGAACTTAACTTGTTGCCAATAGTTGGTGGGACCTAAAGTGCCTAATGATTCATAAAAACGTTAAGCCTTAAGGTTTCAACTCTTGTCAACTGCACCATAAGTTAGGCCTTGAGTTCGAAAAATTGGGTTTTAAAATGGTGTCTGTCTTTCTTTCTGTATTTATGCTTTAAGCAACCCAGATTGTTTAGCCAATCGAACTGAAACTTCATATTTAAAGTTTTTTTTTTTTTTTCATAAATTTTGAAGTCTCAAAATTTAAAATTGGAATTAACAAGTTCCTAAATTTTAAAAGTTCAAACTCCGTTCGAAACCGCTTTGAATTTTAATTCAAAAGTCTATAAAGCTTCCGAAAAATATTTGAAATTTGGCTTAATAAAAAATCTGAAACTTTCCAGCAACAATTTGATGAACTTTTCAGTTGACTTTAAAATTCATTCAGTCCAAGTTGTCAGAAAACCGGAATTCACTAATTATGTTTTGTTTAAACATCTGTCACAAGTTTTTAGCTCTTGCAGTGTAAAGTTAAAGTTAGCCGAAATTTTCAAGCCGAAGGTACAAAGTCGATATGTAGATTACGGAATGTATTTCCAACCGAAAATAAAATATTTAGTGGTTCTCAGTTGAAACTTACAAGATTTGTTGATAGTCATGGAAAGCCTTAGAGTAAAATATCAGAAAACCAGAAGAATCCAAAAATATCAAAAAATGGAATAAAATCATCCACTATAGTGTAATTGTAAAAAAAATTCAGTTGCTGTTTCCCGTGAAAAATCTGTGAAAATTCGAGTTTCTAAAAAACCTTAGAAACTTTGTATAAAATCAGCCTCTAGTCTAGAGTATTACGTCTGGAGATCGATTGCATTGATGTGACATGTCAAAAGCCATCACAGGAAAAAACTTCAGGCCAGGTGGAAAATCTGGCAAAATTTGATAATGTTTCCAGTCGAAAGTAAAAATCTCCATACATACAACTCTATAGGGGTGATTTTATACAAAGTTTCTAAGGTCTTTTGAAAAATCGAATTTTTCCAGATTTCGGGACACTTCAACTGAATTTTTTCCATGCGACAAGCTACAATATTTAAATTTGAACAAGGAATCAATAATAGAGCAACCTCTTGAGGCTAAAACCGTGCCCCCTTGGCAATGTGAAATGAAACATGTACCACTGGAGAGGGTTTTGCCTCACAGGTTTTAGGCTACGCTTTATTAAAATCGGGCAATTCCAGAGTTTTGATTTAATTTGTGTAAGCTTCGGGTTTATTTAAAAAAAAAAAAATTAAAGCATCTTCTGTTTCCGTTTTCGTATGGTTTTAAAAACCATACGAAAACATTACAAGTCGAAACAAATTCCAAAAATTGCCAAAATTCAAAAGAAATAGTTAATTATTTAAAATTACATCCAGTTTAAGGCCCCCTCACAATTAGAGACCAAAATACTTTATTTTTTTAATTTTACCTTGAAATATTTCGGTTGTGCTTAGATGCAAAAAGCAAAATAGTACGTCTTATATGTATGAACCTTATATAACATAAGGTTCAATATTATTTCATATTTTCAAGATTATCCAATAATTTTTGAGACTTATAGAGACCTAGACGTTATTAAAACGCAGTATTGTTTATTTTTGTTTTTGCTCTGTCTGCTCTCTCCGATATAATAAAAAAACACAAGGATTGACTGCAACAGCTTTACAACGATTTTTTTCTAATTTCAATTTTCCAATGAAATTCTGAATTTTAGATAAACACCGTGTACACCAGTTAGAAGAACAGCAAATTCAGGAGCAATTCCAAAACTAAAAATAAGTCGAAAATGCCAACATTTTTTCCTATCTCGAACCAGGTAGTTAAGTTTTGCTGCGAAATGTGATATTCCGATTTTCACTTATAACACAAAGATTACGGGTTCAATATTACACAAATAAATATCGTTTGATCAGAGCTGACAAAATATTTGCCTTATGTTTCAATAACCAAAGTGTAAGCCAATAAAAGTTGAAAATCCCCTAATATATAAAATTAACTCTATTTTTGAAGTGAAGAATAACGACAAATCCGGCATAATTTCATTGATGAAAAATACTACCAACATTTTATCTCAGATGGTAAAACTTTAGTCCTTAAAATAAGCCATAAAATCATGTTACTGAAATTAGTTCTACGACCAATAATGAAACTTGTCTCAAATTTCTTTCAAAATCAATCGTTGCTATCGATACATCTCTACTCTGATTTTTCCACGATTTTATATCTTCAATCTTAACCAGGTTAAAAATAATTCAGGTAGTCAAATTTTTTCATTGAGTAAATTCATTTTCAACCTGATATATTTTTCTTCATTGTTGAATGAATATTCTATAATAAATAATTTTTTTTTGTTTTGTTTATTTTTAGCATGCACCGGGAGTACCAAAAGTATTGGTTGGCAATAGATTACATTTAGCATTTAAGAGACAAGTAGCAGCTAAACAAGCCGAATTATATGCATCAAGGCATAAAATGGCCTGTTTTGAAATATCCCCATTATGTGATTTTAATATAAGAGAATCATTTTGTGAATTAGCACGGATGGCATTGCATCGAAATGGTATGGAACGAATTTGGAGGACAAATAAAGGTAAGAGGAACTATCCAAAAATTACATAATATTTTACTTAATACAAAATACGGGTTGTGTGTCTGTTGTTGGATTGATAAAAAGATAAATGAGCGCATAATTAGTCAGTTCTGTATAAAATGGTAATTTGTTTTATTTGAAAATTATTTCTAAAGAAATGTAATAATATTATAATGTTGTTATTTCGTAGAAATCGAAATGTTTGTGGTACGTAATAAATAAAAGATATATTCACAGAGAGAAATAGACTTGTATACATATGGTGATACGAATTTTGTACACACCATATGTCGCTTTATACACTTAACAGCTTGAATATTTCAATTATAACATATCTTGAATTCTGCTGTTGAAAATGTTGAGTTGCAAAAGACAGTAGTGAAGAGACCTAAAGTAGATATTGAAATGACAGAATAATTTTATTTATTACGCTTCAACGATAGAATAAATCAGGGTTTAATAACCGTTTGCTAAATTCATTCATTCGAACTCGGTTGAATATTATTAGAATTTTAGTAACTTACTTAAAAAAATATTCCCAGTTTTCTGGCTATGTCACTATAAGATTGTTACCCAGTTTCAGTGACAGCGGTTGCACCAGATTTTTCTTTGTCGCTGATATTCTTTTAGGTGGTTTGGAGAGTATTGACAAGCAAATTTCCAAGTAATTGACGTTACTTGTTAAATTAATGATCCAACTTAAATTGTTCTGTCAATCGGCTGCACTTACTCAACGTTCAGATTTCTGTAACTTAGCAATATTTTATCTGAAGAATGATTCTTTATTGATCCCCATTAAAAATCAGACTAAATTAGATACTTTATAGGGATAAAGTTCATTGTAGATTCAGAATCGTTAACAGAACTAGTGCATATTAGCCGTTTTCCAAATTGAAGTTTAAATACCAAATTTCATTCACAGGTGAAAATAATTGATTACACAGAACCACAAAATAAAAATGAGTGGAGGGTTCCTTAAATCTAGCCAAGTGGATTATATGTTTTTAGGGTCGCTGCAACCGAATCCGAAACCTGTTTTGTCCCATCACGTCAGCGTTTTTTTCTAACCTCGAAAAAGCAGCTTCAAACTATAAACCCAACAATATCAACCCTTAAACCTTATAACTCTGTATCTTCGTAGCTCAATAACTTTGAGATCGATAACCTATAACCCTAAAACCCATAACTCTGCACTAGAATCGCCTAAATTTTCAGGAAAGTACTCAATATGAGAATGAAGAAAGTGCAGCTTTAGATTCATTAGACATCCCATATTTTTAAAACTTTTCACCATATTTTCAACTATAGTCACGTAATTAGGATCTTTCATATTTCCTAGAAATTTTTTCGTAACGTCTCTAAAATTTTTCCAAGCTGCTTTCTCCACCTTAGTCATTCTTTTTTGGAATTCATTGTCTTTCAAAAATTGTCTAATTTGTGATCCATCAAAAACACCATCTCTTATTTTCGCATCAAACGGTTTGGGAAATTTTTCAAATATGTACATAAAAGCTTTGCTCTCCGTAGTTTTCCTTGTTTTGACGAATTGTTTTCCGAAGTCCCAGCTTTATATGTGATGGTGGAAGGATACTTTATCTGTTGGTATTAGACTCTGTTTTATGATATTTTTAGATCCTGGAGTTAAATTGTTTCTAGTTGGCCAATCCTTTTCACATAGAAAACATGGATGTTTAGTGAAACCACTTTGTTGACCTTGACCTAATAAAATTGTCATTATTTTTAAATCTCCAATATTTTTCACTTGTGTTTAGCGTAATCTAATTTTTCAAGTAGGAAGCAAAGGTTGTGGTATTCCTCATTTAACACAACCGAATGACCAATAGGTAGCGGAGCAAGATGGTTGCTATTATGTAGCAAGACTGCTTTTAAACTACATTTTGAATAATCTATGAATAGGCGCCAGTCATTAGCTTCATAAGAAATTAGTCCTTCAATATTGTTACAGTAAACTAAATTTTTAACGTCTGTAAAATATTTTCTAAATTGGATATCTCTTTTGCGATAAAAAGTTATACGAGTTCCTGGAGCTAGGCAATTTTTTTCTTTCAATCTTGACGCGATTAGTTCAGAAATTTCTTTTGAAAGTCCAGTATCTCGGAACAAGTCATTAAGCTCTTCTTGAGAGAACCCATTGGGATTTTTCTTAGTATAGTCTTTTGATTCTTTTGAAGTTTCATCGTTCATCTGTATATCCTCAGCGACGTCATGCAGGTTTGATACTGAGAAATGTCCGTTTCTTTTGTTTATTAAGTTGCAAGCAGCATCTTAAGCATATCGTTTTTGGAGTCCAATGTTTGATCAATTCACTTGTTTCTATACCAAAAAAGTCCTGGTATCTACTTTCAAGTACATCTGTGAATAACTTTCTAAGTTTACTCACGACATATTTTCCACAAACAACGCAGAAAGAGTCTACGCAATTATTGCGTGATGTCTTTATTGTAACATTATACCCTTCAAAGGCCAAGTTACTCACCGATGTGGAGCTGTGGTCGTTTGATGACGACGCCTGTGGACCCGCTTTCTTATCCTGACCAACCGCCGATACTAGGGTTCCGACTCCCTGCATCGTACTTTTTCGTGTGCCGATCATGACGGCATGAGCGCCATGATCCAGGTACTTTGCCGGATCGCGGAATAACTCCGTTACCCACCGTCACCGCGTGAATGTGCCCTTGATGCCGACACACGGCAAAACTGTCAGACTCAGAACTCAAATCTTACGTGCAAGTTCATTTACTGTTTCATTTTAGGGTTATAGGGATGTGGTGTCGTGGAGTTTTATCTGTCCATCTCAAAGTATTTTTTGTCGCATTTAAGAGTTGTAGAGTTACGGGGTCTTGGGTTTATAGGGTTATGAGGTTTTGGATTACTGGGGTTGTAGGATGTTGTGGTTATAGGGTTATGGGACGTCAGGGTTATGGAGCTTATGGGTTTTGAGGTAATGAAGGGATGGACGTATGGAATTATAAAGCTAAAACTCTCCGAGATTGAGGTTTGAGTTTTTCGTGTTAGCTTTTTTGCTATATTTTGGGTTTGAAGTTTATTGGGATGTGAGATTTATGAGTTTTATAGGTTATCGGTCTCATGGTTATTGAGCTATGAGGGTTTAGGGATATAAGGTTTAATGGTTGATATTGTTGGGTTTTATAATTTCAAGCTGTTTTTTGAAGTTAGAGAAAATAAACTGACGTGATGGCACAAAACAAGTTTCGGATTCGGTTTCAGCGACCCAAAAAACATATAATCCACTTGGTTAGATTTCTCGTAGAAACATCGATATCTTCTGAGGTTACAAATAGGTAGGTTCTGTTGTTCTGGAAAGTTTTTTCTCGCAGAATTGAAACATTTCTAGTGGTGTTGTTATGCTGTACCCAGTGTTTAAGCTCACTAAACGAGTACATCGTTCAATCACAGTCGATGCAGCATCGCATTCCGATTTTTCATGATGTGCTGTAGCTGTGAAATGCCATTTCGCTTCAACGCCAAAGTCATCCGCATGGTAAAGTAGGTTGAGGAAGTTCATGTAATTTTTGTATTGGGCACCCCAACTATCAGATATGTAGTAAAGCTTCTTGATCGTAGGATAGGCCTGCACCAGTTTCCTCATTACAAACTCTCGGAACACATGAACCGTTGTATGGTTATGTTTAAGACAGTCACTAATTACTACATAAGTATGTTGCATTAGTTTTTGTTCAAGTTCGGAGTAATATTCAAGTACAAATGGATGAACTGTTGCCTGAATGTTAGTCCAATGAAATCCTTGAACTGGAAAGGTATAATTTTGAGCGAAATCTATTTTCATAGTTCCGCTGTTTTCTTTGGTAATTGATTCTTTAAGCTCTTTGAAATATGTACTGCTGTTGTAGCTTCATGATGTAGTGATGAGTTAAGATTTTAGGTAGTTGTTGCTTAAACCTTTCGATAAAATCTGCTGTTTCGTAAACTACTTGATTAAGTATAAGCTGTTTATTTTCCATCAGCCACTCCTATACCGTTCATCTATGATTTTTCGGAATAATTGTCCGTATTCTTCTTGATTAGAGGAATGTTCACAGTTGCCAAACTCACACATATTTGTTGCAGGTTGACAAAGTAGTGATGCAAGAATATCTGCAGGCAATTTGATTCCAAAAACCTCCATAGATAGTTTGAAATTTTCATGGATTATGCAAGTACAGGTGTTATTGTAGCCGTGTTTTCCTGTAATTGTGCATTGCTTGGGGCGTCATTTAGCAAACGTTGAGATAGACCATTTGAACTGGGGATATTCTGTATATAAATCTTTTAAATTAAGCATTAGTCGTTATTTAGCTTTATGAGTCAAAAATCCAATCGAAACATTTTGAACCATAACCGACTCTCTAAAACTGGGAGAAACACGACTGTTGTTAGGATCCAAGTAAAATTCACGTACTTCAGCTGCGGTTTCAATATCAAGCTGTTTTCCTTTCTTAGCTGGTGGATAACTCAGTGGTCCAAATTTTTGCCTGTGTCAAGAGCTTTAACTGCCATATTCTGCGAACATACAAACATGCAAGGTAAGTTAGAATGTTGGAATTATCAACCCGGCTACAAGTTAAACCGCTCATTGGCTTACCGTTGTTGTACATATTTCATTAATCGTAATGTCCTTTGGAGATGAAGTTATGATCTTGTACTTTTTGTTCTTTGGAAAATTTGGGTCAAATTTAAACTTTTTCACTAACTCCAAAGTTAACTTCTCACAGCTAAGGCAACGGGAGTTTCTGTTATGCTTTTTTTCGACCTCTTTTTTGTGGTGTACAAAAATTCTGAACATTCTAAAAACTGTTTTAAGCTTAGGTAACTAAACAGATTTGTAATAATGTTTTTTTACCTGCAATGCTGTAGTTAGTTTCACATTTAACTGTTTGAACTTTCTTCGAGACTTTCTATCCATGATCTTTCTCTTTCTTGTTGGTATAAGTGGAAAAATTCCAAGAGCTTGTGCATTAGTGTTCAAAATGCTTACCCTTGAAAACTTAAGAATGTAAAAAATTTGAAATCGAAATAAACTATTCTGATCAATAAAAACTTTGCTTAGTAGACAATGCTGTCTGTGGCTTGATTTTGTAAAGAATTAGAACGATATGAATTACGTACTATAACACCTTACCTGCATTTTTATGAAAAATATGTGGTTGATCTTTGACCTCAATTCTGACCTTTTTCTAAGTCGTAATTAAAAAAAATAAAAAATTTGTGACTGCGAACATTCAATCTGAATAATTTAGGATATCAAAATTTGAAATTGAACGTATACTTTGTCCGCAATCAATTTTTAAAAAAAGGTCGATTGCTTCTTTCAAAAATATCTCCCCATGATATGGGTGAGGTGAAATTTCTGAAAAGCTGGTAATCTTAGTACTTTGCATATATCGGCGTGTCCGAATAAGAGTTATCATTAAATTTTTGGGGGACATGTCAAGTTTTTATTGTTTAAATTTGGCTTAATTTTTTTTAAATAAAATTCTTGCAAAACTTGTCGAAAGGATTTTATATAAAAAAAATCAAGTCGAAATTAGCATTAAAAACTTTTAAGCCTCTCCAAAAAATTAGTGATTTGTAGATGTAATACTCTTATTGGACATAACGATATGCAATCAAAAATACAAAATTTGGAGACGATCACAAAAATGTAAATTTCCATAATTTCTACACGTATTTTAATTATGTAGGGGAGAGTCTTCGGTTGTGGGCACAGTTTTGTTTTTGACGCATAATTTTCCTTTGAGTTCATATTATGCGGAGATATGAATATCAATGGAAAGTTAGAGGCATTAGCTAACATTTCAACTAGAAACATATCAACAACGTCAACTAGAAACATTTTACGACCAATTTTGTGAAGTCATCTTTTTTGGCAAAAAAATGAAAATCGAAACCGGTTATGGGCATCCTTCGAAAATCTGAAAATGGGAAAGTTTAAGGAAAACGCACCTAATTTGAAAGAATTTCGAGGTTTATTAATTTTAAAGGCCTTCAGTGGCAAACATAACAAAAAATGACTTTTTAAAAAATTATTCAACTTAGGTCAACTTCGATGGCAGAGGGGGCTTCAAACAGATGATGTAAAGGCGATATCATCATCAGATGATGGAGAGTTATTTTTTTTTTAAAGCGTTTTTTTAAAGCGTCTATTTTTACTCTTCATTGTTTCTTACTCTTCTTTTGGGGGTCAGGGAAAACTATCTTTAGAGGTATCAAAATCCGTAATCGGAGCACAATTGCAGATTTTGGATTTTGATGGCTGGGAATCGGCTGATCTATAGTAAGGTGATTTTCAAAAAAATCGAAATAATCAAGCAATCTAATTGGGCGTTGGTACAACAATTACACGTCCCGAAACCTATCTTTAGAGGTATCAAAATCCATAATCGGAGCACAATTGCAGATTTTGGATTTTGATGGCTGGGAATCGGCTGATCTATAGTAAGGTGATTTTCAAAAAAATTGAAATAATCAAGCAATCTAATTGGGCGTTGGTACAACAATTACACGTCCCGAAACCTATCTTTAGAGGTATCAAAATCCATAATCGGAGCACAATTGCAGATTTTGGATTTTGATGGCTGGGAATCGGCTGATCTAAAGTAAGGTGATTTTCAAAAAAATCGAAATAATCAAGCAATCTAATTGGGCGTTGGTACAATAATTACACGTCCCGAAACCTATCTTTAGAGGTATCAAAATCCATAAACGGAGCACAATTGCAGATTTTGGATTTTGATGGCTGGGAATCGGCTGATCTATAGTAAGGTGATTTTCAAAAAAATTGAAATAATCAAGCAATCTAATTGGGTTACACGTCCCGAAACCTATCTTTAGAGGTATCAAAATCCGTAATCGGAGCACAATTGCAGATTTTGGATTTTGATGGCTGGGAATCGGCTGATCTATAGTAAGGTGATTTTCAAAAAAATTGAAATAATCAAGCAATCTAATTGGGCGTTGGTACAACAATTACACGTTCCGAAACCTATCTTTAGAGGTATCAAAATCCGTAATCGGAGCACAATTGCAGATTTTGGATTTTGATGGCTGGGAATCGGCTGATCTATAGTAAGGTGATTTTCAAAAAAATTGAAATAATCAAGCAATCTAATTGGGCGTTGGTACAATAATTACACGTCCCGAAACCTATCTTTAGAGGTATCAAAATCCATAATCGGAGCACAATTGCAGATTTTGGATTTTGATGGCTGGGAATCGGCTGATCTATAGTAAGGTGATTTTCAAAAAAATTGAAATAATCAAGCAATCTAATTGGGCGTTGGTACAATAATTACACGTCCCGAAACCTATCTTTAGAGGTATCAAAATCCATAATCGGAGCACAATTGCAGATTTTGGATTTTGATGGCTGGGAATCGGCTGATCTATAGTAAGATGATTTTCAAAAAAATTGAAATAATCAAGCAATCTAATTGGGCGTTGGTACAACAATTACACGTCCCGAAACCTATCTTTAGAGGTATCAAAATCCGTAATCGGAGCACAATTGCAGATTTTGGATTTTGATGGCTGGGAATCGGCTGATCTATAGTAAGATGATTTTCAAAAAAATTGAAATAATCAAGCAATCTAATTGGGCGTTGGTACAACAATTACACGTCCCGAAACCTATCTTTAGAGGTATCAAAATCCATAATCGGAGCACAATTGCAGATTTTGGATTTTGATGGCTGGGAATCGGCTGATCTATAGTAAGGTGATTTTCAAAAAAATTGAAATAATCAAGCAATCTAATTGGGCGTTGGTACAATAATTACACGTCCCGAAACCTATCTTTAGAGGTATCAAAATCCATAATCGGAGCACAATTGCAGATTTTGGATTTTGATGGCTGGGAATCGGCTGATCTATAGTAAGATGATTTTCAAAAAAATTGAAATAATCAAGCAATCTAATTGGGCGTTGGTACAACAATTACACGTCCCGAAACCTATCTTTAGAGGTATCAAAATCCGTAATCGGAGCACAATTGCAGATTTTGGATTTTGATGGCTGGGAATCGGCTGATCTATAGTAAGGTGATTTTCAAAAAAATTGAAACCTATCTTTAGAGGTATCAAAATCCATAATCGGAGCACAATTGCAGATTTTGGATTTTGATGGCTGGGAATCGGCTGATCTATAGTAAGATGATTTTCAAAAAAATTGAAATAATCAAGCAATCTAATTGGGCGTTGGTACAACAATTACACGTCCCGAAACCTATCTTTAGAGGTATCAAAATCCGTAATCGGAGCACAATTGCAGATTTTGGATTTTGATGGCTGGGAATCGGCTGATCTATAGTAAGGTGATTTTCAAAAAAATTGAAATAATCAAGCAATCTAATTGGGCGTTGGTACAATAATTACACGTCCCGAAACCTATCTTTAGAGGTATCAAAATCCATAATCGGAGCACAATTGCAGATTTTGGATTTTGATGGCTGGGAATCGGCTGATCTATAGTAAGGTGATTTTCAAAAAAATTGAAATAATCAAGCAATCTAATTGGGCGTTGTACAACAATTACACGTCCCGAAACCTATCTTTAGAGGTATCAAAATCCATAATCGGAGCACAATTGCAGATTTTGGATTTTGATGGCTGGGAATCGGCTGATCTATAGTACGGTGATTTTCAAAAAAATTGAAATAATCAAGCAATCTAATTGGGCGTTGGTACAACAATTACACGTCCCGAAACCTATCTTTAGAGGTATCAAAATCCGTAATCGGAGCACAATTGCAGATTTTGGATTTTGATGGCTGGGAATCGGCTGATCTATAGTAAGGTGATTTTCAAAAAAATTGAAATAATCAAGCAATCTAATTGGGCGTTGGTACAACAATTACACGTCCCGAAACCTATCTTTAGAGGTATCAAAATCCGTAATCGGAGCACAATTGCAGATTTTGGATTTTGATGGCTGGGAATCGGCTGATCTATAGTAAGGTGATTTTCCAAAAAATTGAAATAATCAAGCAATCTAATTGGGCGTTGGTACAACAATTACACGTCCCGAAACCTATCTTTAGAGGTATCAAAATCCGTAATCGGAGCACAATTGCAGATTTTGGATTTTGATGGCTGGGAATCGGCTGATCTAAAGTAAGGTGATTTTCAAAAAAATTGAAATAATCAAGCAATCTAATTGGGTTACACGTCCCGAAACCTATCTTTAGAGGTATCAAAATCCATAATCGGAGCACAATTGCAGATTTTGGATTTTGATGGCTGGGAATCGGCTGATCTATAGTAAGGTGATTTTCAAAAAAATTGAAATAATCAAGCAATCTAATTGGGCGTTGGTACAATAATTACACGTCCCGAAACCTATCTTTAGAGGTATCAAAATCCATAATCGGAGCACAATTGCAGATTTTGGATTTTGATGGCTGGGAATCGGCTGATCTATAGTAAGGTGATTTTCAAAAAAATTGAAATAATCAAGCAATCTAATTGGGCGTTGGTACAACAATTACACGTCCCGAAACCTATCTTTAGAGGTATCAAAATCCATAATCGGAGCACAATTGCAGATTTTGGATTTTGATGGCTGGGAATCGGCTGATCTATAGTACGGTGATTTTCAAAAAAATTGAAATAATCAAGCAATCTAATTGGGCGTTGGTACAACAATTACACGTCCCGAAACCTATCTTTAGAGGTATCAAAATCCGTAATCGGAGCACAATTGCAGATTTTGGATTTTGATGGCTGGGAATCGGCTGATCTATAGTAAGGTGATTTTCAAAAAAATTGAAATAATCAAGCAATCTAATTGGGCGTTGGTACAACAATTACACGTCCCGAAACCTATCTTTAGAGGTATCAAAATCCATAATCGGAGCACAATTGCAGATTTTGGATTTTGATGGCTGGGAATCGGCTGATCTAAAGTAAGGTGATTTTCAAAAAAATCGAAATAATCAAGCAATCTAATTGGGCGTTGGTACAACAATTACACGTCCCGAAACCTATCTTTAGAGGTATCAAAATCCATAAACGGAGCACAATTGCAGATTTTGGATTTTGATGGCTGGGAATCGGCTGATCTATAGTAAGGTGATTTTCAAAAAAATTCAAATAATCAAGCAATCTAATTGGGCGTTGGTACAACAATTACACGTCCCGCAAACTCCATAATCGGAGCACAATTGCAGATTTTGGATTTTGATGGCTGGGAATCGGCTGATCTATAGTAAGGTGATTTTCAAAAAAATTGAAATAATCAAGCAATCTAATTGGGTTACACGTCCCGAAACCTATCTTTAGAGGTATCAAAATCCGTAATCGGAGCACAATTGCAGATTTTGGATTTTGATGGCTGGGAATCGGCTGATCTATAGTAAGGTGATTTTCAAAAAAATTGAAATAATCAAGCAATCTAATTGGGCGTTGGTACAACAATTACACGTCCCGCAAACTCCATAATCGGAGCACAATTGCAGATTTTGGATTTTGATGGCTGGGAATCGGCTGATCTAAAGTAAGGTGATTTTCAAAAAAATCGAAATAATCAAGCAATCTAATTGGGCGTTGGTACAACAATTACACGTCCCGAAACCTATCTTTAGAGGTATCAAAATCCATAAACGGAGCACAATTGCAGATTTTGGATTTTGATGGCTGGGAATCGGCTGATCTATAGTAAGATGATTTTCAAAAAAATTGAAATAATCAAGCTATCTAATTGGGCGTTGGTACAACAATTACACGTCCCGCAAAATCCATAATCGGAGCACAATTCGTCGGATTAGTTCTTTACTGTTCTATCTCACATTTTGACGATTTTTAGTTTTCAACGGTTTCTCAGGTTTTGAAACGAGCTCTTTCGAATGTGCTAGTCTGTGTTGCTCTACGTCTTCTAGTTTTCGAGATAATGAGTTCATTTTTATTCTATCTACACTAAATGTAACTTTTAGCTGCGTGCTTTAATGTTCTATGGCGACGAGGGTTTTTTTGTTCTATCTCCATTTACTGCTTCAGAAAATATTGAAATCTAAATGTTACTTCTTTTTTGTTCAACCTCGTAGAATCTGCTATATGGAAATTTCTGTTTTGTTCTATAACATATATCTGCTCTTAGTTCTTTATTGTTCTATCTCAACATAGAACAAAAAAGAGCGAACATTTCTCTAATTTCTTTTTTAGTCAATTTCATACAAAATTATTCTTTGCACAAAAAAGAAAGCAAAATGTATTACATTCTTTTTCCGGCAACCTCATGTGCTGAATTATAGCCACTGAATTTTCAAATTAGTTTTAATTATTTAAAAGGATTTAGACTAATGATCCCCAATTTTAAAATCATAGTGATGCAGTACAGCGGTAGACATCAACAAAAGTAGTTATCAATGAAAATTATAAGGATAAACAATGTAGTATAATTAAATTTGAATTCTGCATTTTTTTATCCATATAATTTTCATGACTATCTACTATACTTTGTGTCTAAATATTAATAAATTTCATTTCACATCAACTGTTTAATATACACACAAACTATTGACCAAAAAAGAAATTACAGAAATATTCATTCTTATTGTTATTGGCGAAATATTGAACGAAAAAGAAATTAGAAAAATGTTCATTCTTTTTTGTCCTCTCTTTGGATGAAACACTAAATATTGAAACAATCCAATATAAAAAAGTGTAATATTTATGCTGTTGCATGAAATGAAATTTACTGCGCCCTAAAATACGTACTGAGGTACGAGTTCGATAACACGCAAGATTAAGGTTCAAATTTTAATATTAATACTTTAAATCATGTCTTAAGATAACAAAAAGTCTCAATAATCTCTAAAACTAATTCGTAATTGTTTTTATTTTTCCAAAATTCACCAAAAATCGCCTTAAAAATTAAGGTATAATTGTTCTATACCACACAGTCACGGTAATTCAGTTTTGTTCTATATCCATAAGATTCCATGTAAAATTCTGTTTGCACAAAAAAGAAAATAGCAACAGTTTATATAGATAATGGTATAGACCAAAAAAGAATCGTGCCAAAATTTTGAATTTTCCATTTTCTGAAAAATCTAAATATTCTAGAAAACTATAAAAAATTGAAAATAAATCGGAATACTTGAAAGTTCTAATAGCAATCAAAGAATTTTGGTTAAAAATAGAATAAAACCAAAAATACACTAATCTAAGTTTAAAATGAGATTATCTCGAAACTTACATTTGTGTAGTTAGAACACTAAAGAACTAATCCGACGAATTGCAGATTTTGGATTTTGATGGCTGGGAATCGGCTGATCTATAGTAAGGTGATTTTCAAAAAAAATGAAATAATCATGCAATCTAATTGGGCGTTGGTACAACAATTACACGTCCCGAAACCTATCTTTAGAGGTATCAAAATCCATAATCGGAGCACAATTGCAGATTTTGGATTTTGATGGCTGGGAATCGGCTGATCTAAAGTAAGGTGATTTTCAAAAAAATCGAAATAATCAAGCAATCTAATTGGGCGTTGGTACAACAATTACACGTCCCGAAACCTATCTTTAGAGGTATCAAAATCCATAATCGGAGCACAATTGCAGATTTTGGATTTTGATGGCTGGGAATCGGCTGATCTAAAGTAAGGTGATTTTCAAAAAAATCGAAATAATCAAGCAATCTAATTGGGCGTTGGTACAACAATTACACGTCCCGAAACTTATCTTTAGAGGTATCAAAATCCATAATCGGAGCACAATTGCAGATTTTGGATTTTGATGGCTGGGAATCGGCTGATCTATAGTAAGGTGATTTTCAAAAAAATTGAAATAATCAAGCAATCTAATTGGGCGTTGGTACAACAATTACACGTCCCGAAACCTATCTTTAGAGGTATCAAAATCCGTAATCGGAGCAAAATTGCAGATTTTGGATTTTGATGGCTGGGAATCGGCTGATCTATAGTAAGGTGATTTAAAAAAAATTGAAATAATCAAGCAATCTAATTGGGCGTTGGTACAACAATTACACGTCTCGAAACCTATCTTTAGAGGTATCAAAATCCATAATCGGAGCACAATTGCAGATTTTGGATTTTGATGGCTGGGAATCGGCTGATCTATAGTAAGGTGATTTTCAAAAAAATTGAAATAATCAAGCAATCTAATTGGGCGTTGGTACAACAATTACACGTCTCGAAACCTATCTTTAGAGGGATCAAAATCCATAATCGGAGCACAATTGCAGATTTTGGATTTTGATGGCTGGGAATCGGCTGATCTATAGTAAGGTGATTTTCAAAAAAATTGAAATAATCAAGCAATCTAATTGGGCGTTGGTACAACAATTACACGTCTCGAAACCTATCTTTAGAGGGATCAAAATCCATAATCGGAGCACAATTGCAGATTTTGGATTTTGATGGCTGGGAATCGGCTGATCTAAAGTAAGGTGATTTTCAAAAAAATCGAAATAATCAAGCAATCTAATTGGGCGTTGGTACAACAATTACACGTCCCGAAACCTATCTTTAGAGGTATCAAAATCCGTAATCGGTGCACAATTGCAGATTTTGGATTTTGATGGCTGGGAATCGGCTGATCTATAGTAAGGTGATTTTCAAAAAAATTGAAATAATCAAGCAATCTAATTGGGCGTTGGTACAATAATTACACGTCCCGAAACCTATCTTTAGAGGTATCAAAATCCGTAATCGGAGCACAATTGCAGATTTTGGATTTTGATGGCTGAGAATCGGCTGATCTATTCGCGATTTGCAACAAAGTAGCTGACATCTGGTGAAAACAATATGAACAAAATTTAACCATAGAACAAGGGGGATCAGAACTGTCAAACATTTGAATTTGACAATACTCGTCCCCTTTACTTACATAGAAACCAACGCTAACTACATTTGATGAAAATCGCCAATAGTAAGGTGATTTTCAAAAAAATCGAAATAATCAAGCAATCTAATTGGGCGTTGGTACAAGAATTACACGTCCCGAAACCTATCTTTATAGGTATCAAAATCCGTAATCGGAGCACAATTGCAGATTTTGGATTTTGATGGCTGGGAATCGGCTGATCTATAGTAAGGTGATTTTCAAAAAAATTGAAATAATCAAGCAATCTAATTGGGCGTTGGTACAACAATTACACGTCCCGAAACCTATCTTTAGAGGTATCAAAATCCGTAATCGGAGCACAATTGCAAATTTTGGATTTTGATGGCTGGGAATCGGCTGATCTAAAGTAAGGTGATTTTCAAAAAAATCGAATTAATCAAGCAATCTAATTGGGCGTTGGTACAACAATTACACGTCCCGAAACCTATCTTTATAGGTATCAAAATCCATAATCGGAGCACAATTGCAGATTTTGGATTTTGATGGCTGGGAATCGGCTGATCTATAGTAAGGTGATTTTCAAAAAAATTGAAATAATGAAGCAATCTAATTGGGTTACACGTCCCGAAACCTATCTTTAGAGGTATCAAAATCCATAATCGGAGCACAATTGCAGATTTTGGATTTTGATGGCTGGGAATCGGCTGATCTATAGTAAGGTGATTTTCAAAAAAATCGAAATAATCAAGCAATCTAATTGGGCGTTGGTACAACAATTACACGTCCCGAAACCTATCTTTAGAGGTATCAAAATCCATAATCGGAGCACAATTGCAGATTTTGGATTTTGATGGCTGGGAATCGGCTGATCTATAGTAAGGTGATTTTAAAAAAATCGAAATAATCAAGCAATCTAATTGGGCGTTGGTACAACAATTACACGTCCCGAAACCTATCTTTAGAGGTGTCAAAATCCGTAATCAGAGCACAATTGCAGGTTTTGGATTTTGATGGCTGGCAATCGGCTGATCTAAAGTAAGGTGATTTTCAAAAAAATTGAAATAATCAAGCAATCTAATTGGGCGTTGGTAGAACAATTACACGTCCCGAAACCTATCTTTAAAGGTATCAAAATTCGTAATCGGAGCACAATTGCAGATTTTGGATTTTGATAGCTGGGAACCGGTTGATCTATAGTAAGGTGATTTTCAAAAAAATCGAAATAATCAAGCAATCTAATTGGGCGTTGATTCAACAATTACACGTCCCGAAACCTGTCTTTAGAGGTATCAAAATTCGTAATCGGAGCACAATTGCAGATTTTGGATTTTGATGGCTGGGAATCGGCTGATCTATAGTAAGGTGATTTTCAAAAACATTGAAATAATCAAGCAATCTAATTGGGCGTTGGTACAACAATTACACGTCCCGGAACCTATCTTTAGAGGTATCAAAATTCGTAATCGGAGCACAATTGCAGATTTTGGATTTTGATGGCTGGGAATCGGCTGATCTGTAAGGTGATTTTCAAAAAAAGGGGGGGAGGGGGGAACGACTGCTCGCGTCAGAAAAGAGGGTGCATACAACCGGTTACATTTATGTACCCACAACCGGAAATCACGACCATTCTCGGAGTAACCAAAAAAAATGTGATGCGTTATGATTTTGATATAAATCGATGTGGCATCCCAAATCACAACAAAAATACTGTAGAAATATCGATAACACTCACCTGTTTGAGATTATTCACTTTGATTTATCGCACTTTTAAAACATTGGATATTGTACAATTGCGTTGATTTTTTCGGAGTTTTTTTTTTAATGTGATCGCAGCAAATGAACAAGCTCGTCCATTCACTTCGATATTACCTAGAAAACTGTGTACTGTCAAAATACAAGTACGATAAAAGTCAGATCAGCCATATTTGCATTCTGTCAAAAGTTATACAGGGGTGCCCACAACCGGAGACTCTTCCCTACAATAAAATAATAAAAACCTCAATTGTACGATAGGCAAATAGCAGGCAAATCGATTGCAGTAATCTCTATTCACCAAATTAATAACAATATAAATAACCGTTAAAGTTTAAATCCAGGGGCAATAAAGGAAATTAATGCCGGCATATTATACTTTAACGATAATGACAAATTTTCGCTATACATACATAAAATGTGGTATTATGTTATGTCGTTAATCTAATCCCCACCCATCGCTTACATTTTGAAGTAATTATTAAGTTATCAAAATACCAAAAATAAATCGATAAAACAAAAAAAAAGTTCGTTAACATTTATTCTCGCTTAATAATTCAAACAAAACGATTTTCGCTCAACCGTCTCATCAATCACACAACATGCGACATGACTAATTAAAATCCAACTTCCTGTAACTAACGTGTGTTGTGCGGTATACACACACCAAACCCCAATCTAAATATGTAAATATAGAAACCAATTTCTAAAAATTTATTTTATAAAATCTAAACAAAACAAACCGCACACATAATAATAAAATGAATCTTTTAGAAAAAAAAAAAAAAAAAAACAAAATATGGATGACCTTGTGTCGGCCGCGCCGCGTTAAATGGAATGTGATACGAAAATTAAAAATCAAAACAATTTGACTGTTTGCTGCTGCTTTTTGTACATATAGAAAGATAGAGCAACGCGCAGGTTTTTCTGTTGTCTTGTTATTATTCATATAAATTCTTGGTATTACTCTTTGTTGTTATTGTTATTTTTTATTATTACGATTAAGCTATTTAGATTTTGAATTGCGATTAACCAATAAAAACAATAACCATGACATTAAAATACACCAACAATTGGCCGATTTATATACGCTCCGCTCCGGTCGTTATAATGTTTTGTAATTTTTTTTTTTTTTGTAAAGGATCATTGTTGTGTGTGAATTGTAACGACTTATTATTCTCATAGATGGTGAGGCTTGGTTCAGTCCACCAGTGGCATTTAACCATATGTTTTGCGGTCCACTTGTGTGTGGGTTGTTTTTATATTTGAAATGTAGATATTGAAGTTCGTGGTCGGACTTAAATTTGGAGTTTGAGATAAGATATTGATAACGGAAAAAAAATTGAAATCAAAGTTTCTTAATGTATACCTCTTGATGTTATTGGCTCTTAAAAACTCACAAGTGTGATTCTCCCAATTGTTGGTTCAATTGTAATGTTTTCGTCTTCACTTTCGGATATGCAATACTGAAGGACGATTTTTTCTTCACGGGCTTTTCTTTCCATTTCTTCACGCACTCGTTTTATTTTCAGCCTTTCTTGTTTCTTTGGTGAATCAGCTACTTTCTTTGTCAAAATGTGTTATCCCTCCTCCCCCGGGGGAGGGGGGGGGGGGGCGGAAAGTTGGTCCAAATAAACGGGTTTGCCTTTACTTATTTCATTGTTTAATAATACTTCATTATTTATATTAAACAACATTTAAAAAAGATATGTTTGCCTATATAATTCCCAGCTGAAAGGACAAAATTAACATTTTGCTTTAAATTGTAAACACCAAATAATATTTCAATAATTTATTTAATATTTCGAAAAATTTGAATTTAGGGACACATGAATTAAAGTAAATTTGGAAACGAGGTAGCACCTTCTAAATATACACCAATTTTGCTGAAATTTTCAGGATCTTGTTTTTCATACGGACCTAAATAATAGAGTGCCCCATTACAAAATCAGACTTTCGAAATAAAAACGCACGACTGTATATAGGATTATAACAATACCTCTTTATTTCAGGGTTTGTTTTCGAGTTTTGTGGTTCATGGAAAGTATTCAACGTAATGTATAGACCCAGAGTTTTCCCCATGATTTTAAGTATAAATGAAGTAAGGTAACTAAATCTAATTTAATTAAATAAAGCATCAGAAGTTAGTTACAGATCTTGCTGTAAGAAAATAGGGTTCACAACTGCATACCATCAGCCATTCACAACTGCATAAAATCGGTAATCGCTTGTTTTTAGACTAGCAACTTGTTTCTGGAGTGGGTCGTTTTCGTCCTCGGGAAAGTAGGCTTCTTTTTTCTACAAATTCTATGAAATCAATAAAGTCTAAAAATTCAGTAAATTTTACAAATCCCATATGATTTAATAAATTGTAGTTTTTATAAATTCTGTAAATTCGATAAATTTTATAAATCTTAAAAGTCAAATATAAACCACAAATTTGACTTACTTCAAAAATTCCTAGTCATGATGAATTCTATAAACCCAATAAATTCTGAAAATTCGTTTAATTCTATTAATTCTTTAAATTCTATAAATCTTATAAAATCTGTAAACACTCATTATTCTTTAAATTTTGTAGATTCTTTGAGTTTTATAAATTATTTTAACTGACAGAGTTCTAAAGTCCTACAAGCCCAAATTGTTTCTCTAATCTTTACGTGATAAGTCTTACACCTAAGAGCCTCATATTCAGAGAGTGAGCGACAGGAAATTTTGCCATGCGTTGTCAATTACTCATTCAAAATAACCATTATTTACCTTTAATTTACCCGCGCATAATACTACCGCAATAACGTTTTCAGCCTCACCGAACCTCTGATTTCGAGCGATTTTTAATGCTAAACCACCATAGAGAAAGAACGGCTCGTCACATCAGACCAATTCTGGTGTGCATTTGTGCGTAAAGGAACTGTGGTGGTTAATTAATTTTAAATTAAAATAATAAATTTCGGTTTGGACAGTAATTAAGAATCTTGGATGGCCTTTCGTAATCTTTATTTGAGATCGATCCACATTACCTGATGTCATCTTATGGAGGCGTCTCTGAGATCAACGCAATACATTTTCTTATGAAATTATTTTATAGTTATTGTTAATGTTTCCTCATTAAATCTCAACCGTTATTCTAAAATTATTTTTCGGGATGAAATCCGTATTGTTTAATATTTCGAAGATTTTTTGAAGCCGATATTCATATTTTGATAAAGCCTATCGTGGAGAAAAATTCTCTTCCCTGAATATACGGCTTCCTCCGAGAAAGCATGTCTCTCCAGCTGTAATAGAGATCTTGCGAAGGGCGGTAGAGAATTTCTGTCCTAGACCTCTCTTCTTCTGTAAAGTAAATCAGCTTACTTCATTGGCTTGTTAGACCAATAATTGCTGCGTCATTGGTTCAATGCTTTTGGTGGCCTTAGTTGGCGATTGCTGCGGTTCATTTGTGGAAGTTTGTTTGCACACATTACTGTGTACTATACTTTGGAGGCTATGTAACTTTCGGTGGAGGTTCGTCTGGGGATGGGTCGTCTTTGGTCATCTAACAAAAGATCAATGTGAGCTTCATCTAACACACCCTTGTGTTGATTATGAAACAATTGAATTTTTATTTTGAATTGTGGCACTAAGGTTTTTGTTGAGTATAAGGAAAATATATTTAGAACTGGACGTTTTAACATGATACATATTTATAAATTGTTGTTGTTTGGATTGCTGAGAAATACGAAATTTGATAATGAAATTAAATGTTTTAATTGAAACTGCGATGATTTCTAGAATAAGTTAATATTTAAGAAATTTCGCTTAAAATATGAAAGGCTATATTTTGGAATGTGGCGATTAAAGAAAACTCTAGACTCTAGAAAATAAAATTTCTGAAAAAATTCGAGTTTAGGGTCTACTACCAGGGCACTTTCAACGGTAGGCCGTTTTCCAGTCACTCCGAACTTAATTGTTGCCTTTTTTGGTAGGGTTATTGGATGAAGACAGTCTTCTTACGTCTGAAGAAAAGGATTAGGATTAACAATCGAAATGTCTAAACAAATTTATGGAATAATATGAAGAAAAAATGCAAGACAATTTGTTTTGGATTAAATTGTATAAAATTGTATAAATTAGAGTCTCGAGACTAGAATACGGAGCCTTAAAGAAATATGCCAAAACTCCGAAAGTTCGAAAGATCAGTGAAGATAACGATTTGAAGAGTATTTGTTGTAATTTGGAAAATAAACTTTAGATTTTGAAATTTGAAAGAATATTGTCTTCGGGGTGTATTGGAAGGCTGGAACTTGCCTTATTGCACTGCATAATCCGGACTTACTTACATCTTTTCTGTCTGACACGGTTAAGTGTCTTGTAGCTTTATTTTGATATCCGGGGACTGATGTAAAATTTTTGGCAAAATAATGTAAGACATACCTATAAATTATGAATTTTTTTAATAAATCCATCTAGATACAATCTTGCTATAGAAAGCTACTACTCTAATTGTCTTGTTTGCCTTGGCATTTTCTTTCGAAAATATCTTCAAATTGTCAAAAAATTAGCTTAATGCATGTTAATTTTGTTTTTTCTTTTACACGAACATTTTAACTGAAGAGCTAAACATTTGACTGTCCAATTTCACCCAGGTAAACTTGTAGCTAAATGATAAATATATATTGTGTATGGAGCTTTGCTACTTTTTGTTTGTTTTGTTTGTGATATCGAGCATAAGAAGATGTCATAAGAAAAAATTGTGTTTTATCCCAGTCTACTAGATATAGTTGGGGCTGGACAACTTGAACGACATTAAAATTTAGGCCATCCTCATCATTGAAAAAATTTTATTTTCTCTAACTTCATGATAATTTTCAATCCCAGAATCCATTGTCGAAAATTTCATCACGCTTTTGCTTGCGGTTTCACCCTAAAAATCTGGCTAATGACAACATCTTGTTTGGGGTTCAATAATTGTAGATGAAAAACGAAATTTTTTATTTATGTTAACCCCACGAAATGAGTATACCTTTACAAGTGTCTCCTTCTCCCCTTCTAAGGACATATGTGGGATTAAACCAGCAGGCGCCTAGTCGAAAAAAGGTAAACCCAAAAAAATTACTTTATGCTGAAATTCTGGATTTAAGTAGATTTTTGTGCATAGAACTAAAAAGCAAATATCTAACCCCCTCCCTCCCCGCCCCTCCTCCTCCTTCGGGCTGATGTGGGATTAAAATACCAGGCGTCGACAAAAAGGCAAACTCAAGAAAAATGTGCTTTAGGTCGAAATTCTGGATTTAGGCCCATTTTTGGGCGTTGAATCACAAACTAAATATCTAATCACCCCTCCCCCTCGAAGGGCGAAATTTCGATTAAAACGTCAGGCGCCTGTTGAAAAAGCTCAAAACCAAAGAAAAATTTGCTTAGACTAAAATTCTGGATTTAAGTAGATTTTTGGGCATAGAATTAAAAAATAAATATCTAACCCCTCCTCCCTCACCTCACTCCGAAAACGGATTTTTGGTGGTAGAGTTAAAGAATAAATATCTGATCCTTTTTCTCTAAATCGGTGGCGACGATTTTCACAAATAGAAATATTTTTGAAAAAGGCTTGTACCGGTTTTTGTTCCATGTAATTCGGTTCAAACTTTAACGAAATAAAAATAAAAATGTCAACAAATTAAACTTTGGCATTAAAATTTTCAGAACGAAATCGTGCGAACCATTCACGGGCTGTTCGTTCTCATACGGCATCATCGACACAAATTTTTTTAGCAACCTTCTCCCTTTTTTGCAATATTATTTTGAAAGGAATCTAAATTTTCTTTAATAACTTTCACTAAATAAACAAATGTCAATTTTTTTTCTACCCATCAAACAAATGATACACCATTTAATCTTAATCCGAAACCATTTTCAACACTTTCATGCATTCTATGGATAGGATTTTGGTGTGGTTTGGGCAAGTTGGCTCATTACAAAAAAGACATCTTGTTCTGGTTTTCATATCAAATGATCGACGGCGCAAGTAACATCATGGTCGTTTGCTAACGGTCTTAGCTGTCACTTATTCGCCTGTTGATTCTCGTTTTATTTGTAACACTTTATAACCTATTAAGTAGTTACCAGTTCTTTCAGAAACGATTTTCTTTAGGATAAGACCATCAAGTGTTAGGTTGTTATCAAAACAAAATTTTGAAGATTTTAGTTCTCGTTTTTTTTAATTCCGCCTTACTATAATACTAAACTCTTTGGGAAAATCGGGTTTATTTTGTATAATTGTTCCAATTAGTGTAGTTTTTTCTGCAAGTACAAATAGTAAGCTCGTAATTTTGTTCTTCTCTATCAGTAAAGGTGTCCTCAAAGTGTTTTTTTCCACCTATTTAGTTGTTGCTTAGGATTGGACTCGGTATAACCTTTAAGGATAGCATATTTATGTATCTATTTTCCGATGACTTTTCGTACACATTTATATTATGTAATATGCGCACGTTTCGATTGGCAGCTGCTTTCTCTGATTTTTTTATGTATTTCCTGCATTCATTTCATCGTTCGAATTTCCGTTGTTTCCTGGTTTGAATTTTGACATATGTAACTGTAATTTTAATTTATATTGACGACGTCCTCGATTTATTCCACGGTTTCCTGGTGATCTCTTGGTAATCTTCGAACCTTCTTGATCTAGAGCCTTTACGTATTGCTTCATTAGACCAAATTTTATGTGAAGTGGGGATAGCAACATTTTGGCTAAAAAAAAATTCCGATGATTCTTTTGGCAATACCAATTTTAGAATAAGATCGTTAAGATCTTTCTTGTTGAATAGTTGTGTGTGGTATTCTCTTTTCTTCAACTGTTGCACATATTTATCATCATCACCGCCTTTCATGTAACTTTCGCTGTCGTCGCGATCTACGCCCATGTAGTCCTTCTTTTCAGTTTCTTATTTGTCGTCTTCTATGACTTGCATAGTTTCAGCAACCCTGCGTTTGATGTTCGATGCATAACTATTACGCCTTGCGGTGATCAAATTAAGCGGTTCAGAAAATTTATAGAATTTAGGGCGAATCGATTATAGCCTTGTCTGGGATTCAGGTCTTTGTATTCTATTAAATTATTTATACGTCCGGCAACTTCGCTTCGTTGCTTTTCTGCAGCATGATGATTTTTTCTAGTTCTGCAATCTTCTTGGTGAAGCTGTCGGCCGTTTCTTTTGCTGGAGGTTTTGTTGGGATAGGTAATTGTGGTGTTGATGGGTTTTCCTCGCCATAGTGAATTTGGATTGACTTGATTATTGAAGAGTTGGTCCGGTGTGATTTTTCCTCAATGGCTGTTAACTTGAACTCGCCATGTTTTAAGATACACTTCCTGATTGGTCTAGAACCATCGTGTTTACCTCACGATTAAAGATTAGGTTGATGATTTGAGGTTTGTTCACTGTGAATGTCCATTGATTGACGCCTATCTGAGTCCAATAGATCTGCCTTTTTATGGTGATTATAGTGCAGTTTGTGCGATTCCGGCTCACGTGCTTCAACAGATTTACTTCACATTTTGACTGTTGAGATTGTGTGGTATAAATAGGTGAAATATCGCACAAATAATCTTGTGTTTTAATTCGATGCACCGTTGTAGATCTCGGCTCGTTAAACTAGCAAAATGTTCGCGGGGTAAGTCGTAGGTATTATGCTGTGCAGTTGCCCGTCCCCTATTGTGAGGATGGGAATTATGTTGAATAATTGGTAAACGTGTGTGTATGCTAATGGTATCTTTATAAGGAATATAATGTTCTTTGCTGTCACTCTGGTGTGAACCGTTAACATTTTGTAAATGTGTCCCAGCTCGTTATTATTCTCTCCCTCCGGATTTTGCATCGTTGCTGGAACGTACTCTTGAATGCGGATGATCTCCTCCTTTAATTGTTGTGGGGTTAACAGGGCTGGATGAAAATGGCCTTGATGAGAGCTAAGGATGACGTCGAGAATGATTCTCGGCTTTTCTGCTATCCGCCTCATGACCAACAGGAATTGTTTGGCGATAGCTCGGAAATTCTTGTCGTTGACTTCCTTTTCGTGTTTGAATATATTTTTGGGCGCATCTATAACGGATGTTATTCTTGATGAGTTCTAATAAATGTTCTTCATTAGTTTCTGCCTTCTCAACCTGTAGTTCTATGTGAGAAGCATCTCTTTGATTCATAATGCCAAACGCGTCCCCCAATATGTATCCTATCGTATTGCCAATGTCCCGCTTCAGTTGTTGTGAGATGACATCAAACATTTTTAAGCGGTTATCTGCTTGCCATCCCTTTTGACAGACCTCATCTATATACTTGATATAATGTTCTAGCGATCTGATGTCTTCCCAATATCCGGTTAAATTGTAATTTATGATGAGTTTCAATCGCAATGCCATTAAATTGACAGTTCCGACATTTTGAAAATAGATTCCTCCATCGGATGGCAGTGGCTCTATTGTGGTTAGCGTTGAAACCGGGGTGAAGAGCACTTCTACTATTCCGATGATCAAGAGTATCAGTCGCATCGCTGAACTCAGCTCGAGCCGAAGTGAGTCCGCATGTTCTGTACTATCTTCCATCGCGACACGAGGTTTCTGTTTTGTCCTAAACACTCGTTTTCCGGTGGGGCCCCTAGCGCATTCCCAATTAAAAAATACCCTGGTGTTAGTACTTGCAGTGATTCCGGATCCTCGTTTAATGGACACAATGGCCTGGAATTTAGACATGCTTCTATATGGTATAATAAGGTGCTCATTTCCTCATAGGTGAGCTTTGTATCCCCTACACATTTCTTCAGATGAGTTTTGATGGATTTCACGCCTGCTTCCCAAAGACCACCGAAATGTGGTGCTGATGGTGGTATAAAGTGCCAATTTATTGGCTCTAATAGTTTACTGGCACGTACAAAGTTGGTCCCGTTGTCGCTGTACATATGGGCGATATTTCCCCGCTGGGCAGTAAACCTTCGGAAGGCACTAACGAATCCTTCTGCCGTCAGATCAGATGATATTTCGATGTGGATAGCCTTGGTGGTCTAATTCTAATTTCATCTGTGCAGCGATTTTGGTCGCAAAATGAGGATTGAGAATTGAGAATTTTGTATATGTACACAACGTATAATATACATTTTGCTATTGTGTGCCGTAAAATATTTTTTATTGTATTAGTGTATTTTCTCATGCGTTTCCTCGTGGTAAGTATCAAAAATAAACGAATCGGGTGAATCGGTTCAAATTTTTGGTGCTTACGCTCGCCTTGAGTTATTTTTCCCTTTCTTCTGACATGGGGAATTCATAAATATTTTTGTGTCTATTGTTGTTTATTGTACAAGCAGATTGTGATAATTGTGATATAATATAATTTATAATTTTTCTTTTAATTAATTATTTATTGATTTTCATAAAAAAAATTATAACTAATAACAATTTAGGTATAATTTAATTAAATTGGCCCCTTACATTAAGTAACCAACAATTAATTCTAACGACAAAAATTAATTAATTTCGCGAAATTTTTACCGTGAAATTAATTAATTTTTAATAAAGGATTAATTTTGCTACATCAATTTTTTGAAAATCAATTAATTAATTAAAATTTTAATTATGAATTAATTCATTTTTTAGAATTAATTGTGAAATATTTAATTATTATTGAAAAGTAATTAATTACGCCACAAACAAATTTTCGGTCCTCAATTTCGGTTAACAATATAAATAAATGATTTTTAATTTATACATTCTTCTTATTGCATTAGTATAGCATAGCAACCGACCATCATGAGTTGCAACACAATACTAAACCAAATAAGCAAAATCATTTTGTTTTCTAACTTTTTTGTTTTTTTTTTTGGTTAATATTTTTTATTTTGAGTCTCGCTTCGTAGGTAATATTTTTAATTTTTTTTTTTATTTCGAAATTTGTTGTTCTATCTCAGTCCCCTCAATATTTAATACATCAATCGTTCTCTTCTGAGCTTATTCCTCTTATTTGTATCATGTTATCCCTATTACTCGCGTTATTTTATCTCTCTTATTTGCATCATATTAAACGAAAAATTGAAAGAAAAAATGCACATTCAACACCAATACAATTTACCAATACTATTGCCTTCCGGTAATCCTCAAATGAATCCTCATTTTGCGACCAAAATCGCTGTACTGATCCCATTTGTCCGCAAACTGCGTTGGAAGCGTGTCGTTCCAACTTAACTTCATACTCCATAAGGTCTGATACATTATCTTACAGCTGACTATTAGTGGTGCCAGCCATCCTAATGGGACAACAATTCTTGATATTTCGGACAGAAATTGCCGTTTTGTAAGTCCGCCGTTGTTGGGTGGTAGATTAACGTGAAATACAAAATCGTCTTTTGTCGGGCTAAAATGTATTCCCAAGGTTTTAACTGACTGTTCAACCATAAAGGTGAGGTTGCCTATGAGGAACTTCTCCTGATGTATTCCCTTTAAAAGATCTGCGTGGTTAATAGCCCATTTCCCTAATTCCATTCCGCCCTTACGAAGTAGTTGAATTAATTGAGATTGCAAATGTTGAGCCTCCTCTACCGAATCTGCCCCGGTTAGTACACCGTCCACATAGAAATCGATGATATTTACTTTCTCTCCACAAGATTGTTTTTTTTTTGAAATTCGATGTTTTCTCCATTTTAATAGTATGGCCCATAAATCGTTTTGCAATGGAGGCCCAATGTACATGGCGTCATTCAGGCTCTTGCCCGTCGATGTTTTCATAGAAGCGTCAAAAACCACTCGTATTTTAGTGGATTCGGATGTTGTCTTTACTATGGCATGATGGGGTAAATAATATTTGCTTGCGCGTAGTGGTGCTCTCTTCATGTGGCCCATGCTGAATTAATCTGTCAAAAATTTGATGTACAAATCTCTTAGGTCTCGGTTAGAATCCAATTTCTTCTCGAGCTGTAGAAAACGTTGTAATGCTCGTTGCTTGGAACACCCTAGTTGATCCAATTGATTTTCCCTGAATGGTAGTCGTACACTATATCGTCCATCTGGGCGATATGGTTTGGCAAATGTTGTCTTCAGCAGATTCCACGATGTTATTACTCTGGGTTTCTTCCAATTCCCAAAATCGATTCATATTCGCTTCCACCTTGGTGCCGCTATGAAATAGTTTGGCCATGAAATCACCCAGCCGAAGCTGGTCTTAATGGGGCTTGGCTTTCCCGTTTTACTTGGTTACAGATGAAAGCTCCATAAATTTCGGCTCCCAATAAAAGGTCAATCGGGGCAGGGGTGTCGAACTTCGGGTCAGCCAAGGTTAACCTATTCCACTGGTTGTTGATTGATTCTCGTTTGATTTGACGTTCTGGAACCTCCGTTGTAATTTTTGGCAATACGTATGCTTCAATGTTTACTTGCACTAAAGCGCTTCTTCCGTTATCAATGAGACTTGTGACCCCTGATCTATTAAAGCTCTCAATTCGGTTGATGTTCCACATATGGCTGTGCTTTTCACCACAGCTGTTGCTAATAACGTGCACACAATTTTCTTGCTGTGTACAATGCAGTTAGTGCAAATTCCTGCCCGGTTGATGTAGTCAATCGGCCGTTTTGTACTTAGATTGCGGAAATGGTGGCACGTGTTGATCAAATGCCCGTTCTCACTGCAATATGGACATGTGCTTGTGGATTTCGGAACGGTGTCTCCTTTGTACTCCTTTTCCGTATTTAGGAGTACTCTTCGTTGAGCATCGGGTTCTGGCTTAGCTGCTCGCATGCTGGATGGCTTATGCATGCCTGATGCTTCCAATGACTGAAACCTCCTCATTAGAAAATCCAGGAATGTGTCTAACTTTGAAACCTCGCATGGACATTCCAGACTGGTTTCGTATTGCTGCAGTGTATCCGCATCTAATTTCTTCATCACAATGTGCGCGATGAGAGTTTCAAACGGATTTTCCAACTTCAAATTTTTTATGTTGTGCATCATCGTAAAGTTCTGATACTTGAAGCCGTCGCAACCTGTATATTATGCAAAGATACTATGGTGTTGAAGTATGGTGTCGCAAGCAGATGTTGGTTGCTATATCTCGCCTGCAGAATGCTCCATGCCACTTCGTAGTTTTCCTCGATTGACCACATCTTCTCGGTTTTTGAAAGTGTGCTTTGATGTATGATCTTATTGAATATGTACTTAAATGGCGGTCATTTCTCATATTCGCCGTAGAAAACGGGAACTTCCATTCGGGGAAGTCGCATGTAGGTGGATTCCACAGAGTTTGGATGGCCGTTACTCAGCATTTGATGTAATTTGAGTAATGTGGATTCTGCATGCTGCGTGATGGATCCGTAGTAATCGTCTACGAAATATTTCGCGGTTTGATCCTCTTCCTGTTGATCAATCACCGTTAAGTCTTTGTTGATCTGTTCGATCTTCATCGTGGCGTAGTTCCGGGAACAATTACCGGCATCCCATGCTCATTCGATGGACTCCAGCCTTCGGTATAGAAGACGCATGTTAATGTCTTGCTCATGAAGAAGAGCTGGGTTTGCGTCATCTTTCCTGGTATCTCTGGATGTTTGTATTAAATGTGTCAAATTATCCTTGCTCTGGCTGGTTATGGATTTGCTCACCATCGGCTCAGTGCTGCTTGCAGATATTGTTAATTGGATAGTGCTCAAATCGCCAGAATTCATAACGTTGTCGAAGGTGGAACTTGATGACGAATCTTTCTTGTTGCCCCGTTTACCCTCACCCTTTGGCGGATTTATTGAGGGGGGCACAAGAAACTCTCTGCACAATGCTGTGTACCGCGTGTTTACAGCGTGTTGATAGCTCTCGAACTGGCTTCGGATTAAATTGCCTATTTCCCGTCTCTTAGCTATTTCTGTTAAGAGTTGTTTCCCCAACTCGTTCTGCTTGTGCACCAATGCTTCGATTGATGACATTTTTTATCTTCTTAATTATCGCACGGTCGGATGTAACTATTTCGGCTCGAAGGACCAATGATAAATCTCACACGTTAACGTTCAAGTCGTAAATTTGAACTAGTGTCGGATTTATTTTAAGTGCTATACTAATCACTAGATAACTTGGCTAGTCGTTAGGATAGAGGCCTTAAACTGCGTCCACAAAATGCTGCATCACTATTAAATTTTATGTTATTAGCTTCAGTACATTTAATTTCTAACAACAAATAGGTTCCGGGTAGTTTTCCAATTCCGGGGATTCCGTCTCTTTTCCGTGGTTAATTATCTTTTTCATAAGTTAGAATGATTTTTGCAAAGTGGGAAAGTAAGAAAATTATTTCAATGAAGTAATCGAATGCAATTACAAACCCGAAAATATAAGGAAGAAAAAATTAACAAAATGAAAATGGCGCGCAAACGAATGAGAAATTTATGCTAAACCAAACATACAACTCACCTCTTTCACCGTATTTAGGATTCAATTGATTTTACTAGTTTCTCTTTATTCTGCTTAATTCTCCTAATTCGATCTTATATTATTTCCATTTTTGTTCTATGGCTTCTCGCAGTTTATCATCCGACTGTATATTAACTCTCCAAGTCGTTTGCATTATCAACTTTGCTACTATCGTAATTGGTGTTAGCCAGCCAACCGGATCAAATAATTTTGACGAGTCGGACAATAATAGAAGTCTTGTTGGTTCCTACTTTGAAAGATTTAGCCTGGTTATGTCAAATCCAGGAGTATGGTAAATTCCTAAGTAGCTGTGGGTATTATGACAGGAGCTCTTTGTCTTGTAACATAACTTTTAGATAACTGCTGCCTGTGTCAGCCTTGTAATTTCTGCATAATTTATATAGCACCGCTAGTTCCTATATCTCGCTGGAGTTTAGTCTCGTCTTAGCTTGTTGCTGATAAAAAAGGCCGTTTGACGGTTTGACCTTTGTTTTCTCGTGCGTTGTTGGCGCCATTATTGGCCTCTAATGATTTAAATCTTGCTTCCAAGAATTTTAAAAATTCCGTTGTTGTCTGGAATTCTCTTGGATTTGCCAAGGAAATCTCATAGAGTCATCGTGACTCATTTTCCAGTTCTTTAGTCAAGATAAAGATTATTATTGAGTTGCAAGATTCAATATTTACCATTCAATCTGCGGCAGATTTTATGTTTATATTTGCGTAGTAATTTTTTCTGATGGCTGGTTATGTTCGTGGTGATTAATTAATTTGGCCGCAACACTTTCTCGCTGATCTGTATGTTTTCGTGGATCAGGTTGCTGAATGTTTCACAGAATCCAGTCCCATTTATGGTAATCCCCAGGAAATATTGGGATTTGAATTCGTGGTAGCCGAATGTCCGGTTGAGTTTGGCTATTTGATCCATAAGTTTTTGCATTGTTGCTAATTAACAACGACTCGGCGACATTGAGTTTGGCTCGTATGATGGCAAACATTTTGTTGTATGTTTCTTTCACTTGTTCTTGTATTTGGAAGTAAGGATGGTATCTGTCTATATCAGTGTTCGCAAATAGTTGGTTATTGGCGTGCCAATAAAATTATTTCTTTAAAAAATTGATTTTTTTGCGTGCCAAACTAATTCCGTAAAATAATTTTTTTTTTTTGTGTAACATAAAAGATCAGTCAGAATCGGGCCATAATACGCCAGATTTTTACTTTTTACACACATTTTTAAAATTTTTTAAAAACACTTGTTAAACATTTTTAAAAATGTGTGTATTAAGTGTGTTTCGCCAAGTGCCTACGGCAGAAAGTGTAAGAAGTATTTTTACTTTTGTATTTCAACACAAATTTTTGTAGGAAGTGAGCGAATAAAATAACTTAATCTTAACTCCAGGTAATTGTCTTTGGCCGTTCAGACCCTAATTATTTTTATACATCTGTAAAAATAGAAACTCACAACGATATGGCGAAGGAAAATTTGTTAGTTCACCTAATCTCAGCTGGCGCGCCAAATTATCTGTTGAATGATAATTGGCATCGTAAAATGAATGGCTAAGTAGGTTGTAGTAGATGAAGTATAACGATTCTGAATTTTAGGTCTTCATTCGAACTTCCAGTTCCAAATCTCTTCGCGTGAATTAACCTTTCTGCTAATCACATTTCTATATTGATTTGATCTTTAAAAACTCAGAGGAGGGACCAGAAAAATAAGCGCTTTCAAACAATTTATATATTTTAGTTAAGAAATTAAACTCCACAGTCATACAAATAAAAATACATCGATAAATATGTGTGTTCCATTTGGTGCTGGAGAAGGAAAAAATTGATTGGATTGGTGTATGGAAAACCAAAATTGGTAAATCTAGTTTTTGATTTATGATATCGACCATAATATCATTACGTTAGTATGAGTAGTGTTCCAAAATACAATCATACCATTGAGCCATGTTTCAATATACAAAATCTGATCCCAGCTCAACCTTAAGGCCGTGAAATAATAGGTTTTATATTAGGAACTATTTGTAATATCTACAACATATTTCAGATATAAATTTCATTAAAATCCGTCAACAAATATGCTTGTTACATTTGATGCTGGAGACTGCGAAGAAAATCTGAATTGGCCAATATTTCTTAAATCTCAGCTATGGTTTAAATAAGAAATCTGACCCCAGATGATATGGCCGGAGGAATTCTTCAAAGCCGGAATTCATTATTTTTCTATTAGGAACTACTAAAGAATTGATTTTACATCTCAAATCTCAGAAATACATGTTTATTAAAATCCATCCACAAAAGTGCCTCCTACTTACATTTTGAGCTTGAGACGTATTAAATTGCTTGGATTGGTTGTTAATGTAAAAAAAAAATTGGTGAACAAATTTTTTGATTAATGGTACCAACCATCATTAGTAGTGTTCCTCAATATTTCTTGAACTTGGGCTCTTATTTTAATTTAATTTCAATTTTATATTAGGAACTACCTACTGAATCGACTTAATAACCTAGATATGAAATTTCACTAAACTCTATTAAAAAACGTGCGTGTTCCATTTGATTCAGGAACTGTAGAAAAGGCCTGGATTGGTTATGTACTTAAAAACAAATTTCTTGTCCACTGTCCTGGAATATTTGTTGAATTCTGG
Organism: Tipula helvola; assembly: GCA_963556165.1. Lineage (NCBI taxonomy): Eukaryota > Metazoa > Arthropoda > Insecta > Diptera > Tipulidae > Tipula > Tipula helvola. The sequence goes on along the minus strand of OY744483.1, from coordinate 311,385,435 downwards.
CCATGTTTTATTTAAGAAACTCAATCCCTGTTCCAAACGGAACTTTTGCGATTAAGCACCAATTCCATTGAAATTTATTATCTGACTTAAGGCGGATTTATCTGACTTAAGGCGGAATACGATTGATTAAAAAAAATTCAGACCGAATGAACAAAGGATGAAGGCAACCATGAATCCGCCTTTAACCAATATGTATATTTGATGACAAGTGAATTAGTTGCGGCATACTTAGCTGATGAATCGAGGTGGCAGGTTTTGAAACTTTCCTAGAAGAAATTTCACTACAAATCTGTTTTCTAACCAATGGATAGCCGTCAACACCAAATCAATTTTATAAAGATTTTTTTTTATAAACACAACAAATTTCGAAACTTAAAAACTGTCTTGGAAATCACCCTAGTGACAACTCTCATTGGCTATATCGGTTTCTTGTAATTGATCCAAACGCAACGTGCTTCTTAATTTGTTGTAAAAAATAAACCTAGAACTAAACTCGTAAAATTTGCGATGGTTTATCAAGAGGTTTTTGCGAGAGGTTTGAATGTTTGATCAAAACACGCGGAATTTTTAGCTGTCGATAAGTTATATGTGGTTTGGTGTGCTCGGCGATTTTTTACTTGTGAAAAAACTGGAATAAAGAATCTAAAAGAAGTGTTGAATTTCGACCAAAAGCAGTACCGAAACGACATTGCTCGGAAGTCGCGGAATGAAGTGATCGACGATCGAGAACTACTGCTCGAACGGGTTTCAACTGGTGATAAAACAGCAGTGTACGAATATGACGTCGAAACTAAGGCCTAATGGTCCTAATACATAGAATCTTCCTGAAGAGGCAATACCGACAAAAGCTCGTCACATTCGAAAGAATATGAGGGTTATGCTCAACAGTGAGCTTCGATTTCAATGGCATAGTATGCTAAGAGTTCTTCCTATCAGGCAGTAATAATAAGGAGAATAACCTGAAAGTTAAAGTTAGCTGTTTGTTCATAAATTTGCCTAAAACGGCAATGTTATGATGTCTCAGCTTCCGTATTTGCCGGCCATGGCATGCGACTTCTTCCTGTTCCAAAAACTAACTTGCCGGAAACCTCTTTGACAGTCAACAATTAACTAAGCATCCAATATAGCTACAAATGTTATGATACGTTAGGGACAAGTGAATCAACACAACAAAAAAACTTGTAACAACTGGACATCAAGCCCACCAAGTTCAAAAATCCCTCGATTTTTTGATCAAACCATATATTTTATCACCTAGCAGTTACCTTTCAAGCAGTAAAGGTATATTATGCCAAAATTGAATTCGTGCTTTCCCAATTTCCAGCATTTCGATATTTGCCCTCTATCAAATCTTTAAAAACGTCTTGTCCAATTTTTTGTAAGAATAACTGCAAAAAAGGTGGATTTTTAAAACTCAAATTTTTTTTGGCGTGCCGGACAAATTTCTAAACGTGCCAAGTTTGGCACGCGTGCCACATATTTGCGATCACTGGTCTATACCTTGTAGTTGCCTTATCTGCCCATGCCTCTCTTGAAATTGTACATATGTAAGTTTCTTTCAATTATTGTATTGTGTTTGTCAGATGTTTCTATGGGGATCCGCTCGAAACGCGATATTTTAAAACGCGATATTTCAAAACGCGATATGGTACAAAACGCGATATTTAAAATTAAAATTTTAAAACAATAATAAAAATTAAAATAATAATTATTATTAATCTTCCGTCATTTAATAAAATTGTCCTTCACCAAAATGATGAAATTGAACATGTACGATCAGAACTAGGAAATCGCGTCTTGAAATATCGCGTTTTGAAATATCGCGTTTTGTACCATATCGCGTTTTGAAATATCGAGTTTTGTTAAATCGCGTTTTAAAATATCGCGTTTCAAATGGGACCCGTTTCTATGTTCCTACCCTTGCCAACTTTTTTGTAGTCGGAATATTATATTTGTTAATTAATTCATTAATTCGTTTAATTATGCAATTTGTTGTTGTAATATGATGTAATCGAGTACTATTCGCGCATAAACAACCTGGAATGTCGAAAACTAGAGATCATTATAAGGGCATTGAATGCCTTGGCTATCATTTTTTAGCCAGTGATGTTTTCGTACCGTCCAAACAACATGTAAGTTCTGGTTTTTTAAAATGGAATCATTTACGTACAAATCCTCTGTAATGTATTACGGTGTACGTGGTTTGCTATGATTGTTGTTTTAAATTTAATGGGGCGCTTGAATTTCATGAAAAAACAGTCTGGTATGCTGAGAAAATCATATTTTAGTGTTAAAATTCCTTTATTAAACATAAATTGTGTTTACTCATTTCTTTTTGGAATTTACCCTCATACAATGTGGTTAGAAAATGTCGCGTAGAAAGTCGCATTATGCAAGGGAAAATTTCCGCATTTTGTGAACCACAATTTCTTTGTTACCTACACCCTATTATTTCGTTTGTTAACTTTATTTTCTTTTTATGGCCGTCCTATGGTATTTGTATTTCAAAACGAGGAATATGCAAAACAATTATCAATACATACATGTATTGTACATAAAAAACTTGTTATTCATGATTTTTTATAACCAAAACAAACAAATAAATTGAACAATTTTATTTACAGCTTCAAATAATTTTCTTTTGAACATTCATACACACAGCTAAATTAAATATGTATTTATCGATATTTTGTTGATGAAATTAAAATTCGCTAAAACTTGAAGCACATCTCTCTCAGTATATATACAAAATTGTTAAACCATATTTCCAACCGGTTGACGTACGTAAAATCTACATAATCCTAACTAAAGCGAGATGACAAAAGGTGACTACAATTACAATACAGCGATGTGATCGGGTTGGTAGTGAAATACAATTAAGAGTCGTTAGCGGTGGTTCCGCAACATCCACAGCTTTTGGTGGCGCAACAGCTGTGGTTCAGCTGTTGGCCACCGTTGTTGGCTGTGGATGTTGCGGAATCATCGCTAGCGGCTCGATTTAGTATAGAACTCGAAATTAGATCATGTTCTTTGTAATTAGTAAACACGTTTATTGCACCAGCTAGGACTGTAGGATCCGGTTTTTTGTTGAAATATTTCGGATATTTTTAGGGAAACTGAACCAATATTTGTTTTTTTTTTATTTTGGCGTATAAGATTTTAATTGAAGCTAACTTTTACCTTTTAGGGCATGAGCCATTTAAATAATAAGAAACGTATTTTTTATTTTATTTTAAAATCGACTGGGGTTAATTTGACCCCATTAATTGGACCCCAATGCACAGAGAGAAGGTTACGAATATTTTATGTTTTAGCAACAACCAAGATACAAACGTCGGAGCAATTTTCTTTTTACAGAACACTGTTTGAAAAGCAAGAATAATTAATGTTAATAAAAATTAACTCTCTTTTCGAAATAATTCCGATGTATAGTTGAATATTTAAATAAATTTGTCATCCACTTAGTTTACTTTTCTACATTCCAATGATGTCACAATGCTCAATATGGTGATTGGCCAAAATATTTTTATTTTATGTTGTATCATGCATTTTACTCAAACTGTAAAACATTTAATAATAGGTAAATTTCGTTTAATGCATTCTTCCAATTTTTACCGTACAGGTATACTAGTAGGAATCTGCTTCGCCGACTTTTATTAATTTCAAATAGCATTTCATCTATAACCTTTTCTAATTACTATTGCCAGCGAAAAAAGGGGTTAAGTGCAATTTTTGTTATATTCAGTTTATATCATATTTGGGATGAATAATGGACCAAAGTCACATATCTCGTTTTTCCCGAGTAAATAAGTAGCCAGTTACTGGCTACTCTTTCCAAATATGATATAAAAAATTACACTTAACCCCTTTTTTGCTGGCACTAGTAAATTTTAAAGCCCTTTAAATTCTATTAAATAAAATTCAAGCAATTGACACACTAAAATTCCGAACCGCTTATGTTTTACAGTTCTGTTTTTAGCCACTACTGGGGAATTTCATAATTTTTCAATTTCTGTTAAGTCTTCAATTCTATTTCGCTTTATTCATTTATTTGGTTGTCTTGTGTCTCGTAAACCGATTAAGAAGAAGGATTAAGTATAATGGTTTTGCTTTCATTCTAAAGATCTGAAGAGACAACCAAATAAAAACAAAACAAAAATAATAATTTGATTAATTTAATTTAATTGAAATATTTATCCAGAAAATCTTTAAAAATTAAATAAAAACTGCAAATTGGTATCACTCAACACCGAGACGAATCGATTGTGTTATATAAGGTCGCAAACCTGAAACATAGTCAATCAAACTTGTCATTAAAAATGAATTATAATCGCATAAATTTTATTTAGTAATTAATCCAATATCCAACGAATTCTATAAATATTCTACGCTTATTAACTACAAAGGTATGATCCCTAATCCTTAGGCTCTCTAGAAAAAAAGACTTTCATATCCGCAAATAGAATATGGAAGAAATCCAATTATCTTACATTTATTTAATTTATGTGATTTATATTGAGTCTACATAAAACTGATTAACAGAATTATATTACCTTTGTATAGTTCTATGATTAGATTTCGACCGAATGATGATTTGGTTTGATTTTGTGGATCAAAAGACGACGACGGCATTATTTGTTTACAGTTTTTGACTAATTTTGTATAATATTATTTATAAAGGTGAGAGCAAACAGTGCGCCTATATATAATTAATTAATTTTAATCGAAATTTTATTACACTTGCGGTTACAGAGGTTTAACAAAAATTATGATTTGAAATTATAATTTCTAAGAAAGTCTATGAATAAGAAAATATTTTGAGATTAAATTAAGAACGAAAGTAAAATGTCGATCAACATCAAAAATTGAGGTGAAATTTGGTGGAAAAATTAACTGTGTTGATTACCGTAAATTATTATTAAGGAACCAATTATTTGCGGCTGCTAAAATTTTTTTATATTATTTTCAATAAAATCAACTAACTAACTATCCGGATATTGCTTACAAAAATTATGCTAAGCGGAATATATCCGGAACTCGAATTAAGAAATACCAAATTATAGAGATAAAAGTACCTGTTTATTATTGTATTATGCTGCCGTACTAAGCGCAAAGGGGAATCTACATTTTAAAGTCTTGAATAATTCAAACTTTTAGGTTTATAGCAATATAGAGATAAGTGTATCACACTAAGCATTTTTGGTTGTAAGTGAATATTTGCAGTGTAAATACGGCTAAACTGGCCTAGCATAAGATAGAATATGCGCTTTGTAACTGTTAGACACTAATATCTCATTTTCCGAAATAATGTAGAGAGCTCCTTTGTTCTTGAAAGAATCGTATTGATTTTAATACACAGCCAAACTTCTCTTTGTAATTTTCATTTAAGTTAAATTCAAAATTTTCGTTAGCATACAATACATAAGAACCATTAACAACTTTTCTTTAATATAAATTTCTTCAATTGATCAATATAAGCATGTTCCACAAGACCAACAACTAAAATTTTGTATATCACTTTGCTTATTTAAAACCTAACACCTTCAACACATTCTGTTGAATATTTCTCAAAACCATTATACGATCTCCAAACAGAATACAAGCTTTCTCAACTGACAGAGTCTAATTCTCCAAATAATAATTGGGAATATTACTTTGATTCCAACCGCTCACAATATAACTGCGCAATTGGCTCAAAAACAAATTATCATCTGTTTCACGATTCATTAATCCAATCTCAAATACTCCACTGCACTGTCAATGACATTTTTAACAGTAGCTCACTTTACAAATGTCACATGAGAGCTTAAGATTCATTCACAATATTATTACACGCATTTTTCTTTTTAATTCTAATTTTAAATTATTAACAGTCATGATCTGGAACAGGCAAACCCCTATTACTGTTACAATTTTCACCAGCCATACCTATCCGGTGGTCTTGAACGATGACCACTGCGCGTTCTGACGTCTCCTTTATTATTTGGAGCTTGAATGGCAGGTTGAAGAGCTACCTCACTATCACTACCCGAACTCGCTTCTGAATTTTCACCTTCAGCAGTATCATATTCCGATGTGGAGTTATTTTTGATGTTCCCTGAGAGATCTAATTCGTCCGCACTCACATTTACAGCGGAAGTGTTCAACATCTGATTTTCATCGTTATTGACTGTTTCTTGTGTCGGAGTTACAATTTGGATTTCTGGCAAACTAACTTTTTGCCCCGATTTAACATTATCTTCGAATAACAATTCACTAGCACTAAAATCTTCATTCTGTGTTTTAGCTATAAATCTACGGTTACGTCTAAAATAATTGTTAAATGCATCTTCTATAATGTATGAACGTTCATTAACTAATCCAATTATTTTTCCATAATGTCATTCTTTTCCCTTTTTCTTAAATATCACCAAGTCACTTAAGTTCAACGATGGTAATGACCTCACGTTTCGATCATAGTAATATTTTTGCCGTTCTTTCTTATTTTGAATTCTTTTCTGAATATCTTCCTCTTTCATGTTGTTTCTGACAAGATGTTGTTCCGATACTGGAAATCTTGTTTTGATCAACCTGCCAAAGAATAGCTCTGATGGTGTGAGACTCATACTTGCCATTCTGTATTGGAATTGGTTTACTTTATTTGCTTCGTAGCAACGCTTCAAAATATTTTTCGCGATTGCTACACCCTTTTCGGCCAACCCATTGCTTTGCGGATATCTCGGGCTGGAGTATTTGAATTGGACGTTGAAATCTCTTGAAAACTTCTCGAATTCAGACGAATTGAATGGAACAATCACTTTTAATTATCGACGGATATCCAATTTTACTGAATATCGAATCTAATCTATCGATAATATGTGAAGAGGTCTTATTGTTGATTTTAATTGCTACCAAGTCGTGTGAATATGCGTCAAAAATTGACATGAAATCGCGACCAGCATATTTAATAGATCAACTGACACAATGTGGTATGGATGCTTTGGATTTATTTCTTGAAGCAATGGTTCCTTTTGATTGTTTCGTTTGAACTTTTCTTTGATTTTTTTGTTCATTTCCGGCCAAAACTACAACATTCTGGCCCTGGCAAGTGTTTTCTCCATTTCCAAGTGTGGTTCGTGTAGCCATTTTGCCATTTTATTTTGCAATTTCGTTGGGATTACGAGTCGGTAGTTTCGGAATAACAACCCATTTTCGAAATGCAGTTCGGATTTTAGTTTGTGAAATACCCTGGCAAAATCATTCAAAGATCGATAGTCGGGCCAACCATTTCTTACGTAGTCACATACGCGCTTAAGATCCTCATCCGACGCTATTATCTGTCTATAATAATCATAATTATCCCTCGACACACAAACGGATCGTGTGACGCTGTGAATGACTTTGTTCAATTCTGTGTCTTCGTCAATTGTGTCCAATTGTGCACGAGAGAGACAATCAGCCAACAACATATCTTTGCCCTGTTTATAAACAATTTCCAATCCCGGATACTTCAAAAACCTCATAAACATGTGCTCCAATCTTGGTGTGACACCATCAATATCGCGCAAATTTAATGATTCGAGTGGCTTATGATCATTTTTAACTATAAATCGACGTCCATAGACAAAGTTATGAAAAAGTTTACAAGCAAACAACACAACCAAAAATTCTTTTTCCATTTGTGCCCATCTCTTTTCAGCTTTACTAAACGTTCTAGACGAAAATGCAACCGGATGCTCTTTTTGAATCAAACCCGAACCAAGTCCATCTTTTGATGAATCTGTTTGAAAGACGATTGGATTTTCCGGATTAAATGGTTTTAACACCGGGTCCGATGTGATTATTTTCTTTATATTGTCAAGTTCAATTTCGTGATTTTCGTTCCATTCAAACGAAGTTTCTTTTCCCGATAATAAACGCAGTTCCGCTGTCATCTTTGAAAGATTTGGAATGAATTTTGTCAAGTATTTACAAAGACCCAATAAACGCGACACGGCGTGTTTGTCGGTTGGTTTTTTTCATTTTCAAAATGGCATCAATATGTTTTTGGGCCGGTCTAATTTTTCCATCCGACAAAATAAGACCCATGAATTTGACCTCTGATTTACAGTATTGAATCTTGCCCGAGTTGAACTTGACATTGTTCGAGCGAGCACGCTCAAGAACGATTTTCAAGATTCTGTCATGTTCCTCTTCGTTACAGGCTACTATATCACCGAAAATCTGTACCATGCGTCTCTGAAAAATCTCTGGCGAAATATTTAAGCCAAACGCAAGTCTATTGAATTTATACCGACTAAAGGGTGTCATGAATGTTGTCAATTCTGAACTCGTTTCATCCAATTCCAATTGCCAAAACCCATTTGAGCAGTCTAATACTGTGAATACTTTCTTATCAACCAATTCTGAGTTGAATTCATCCACAGTGGGTATCAAATAATGTTCACGCCTGAGACACTTATTGAGAGGTTTGGGATCCAAGCAAACTTGCAAATCACCGCTTGATTTCTCAAGAACTTGCATATTATTCACCCAGTCTGTTGGATGAGTCACGGGCGTTATGATTCCCGACTCTACCATGTCATCAAGTTTTTGCTTAAGCTTCTTAACAATTGTATCCGGAAATCGCTTTCTATAATGCACGACTGGTTTGGCATTTTCTTGTAGATATATGGTGATTTTTCCGGGAATCTTTCCAAGACCAGAGAAAACATCGATATTTTCACCTATAAACCTTTCTCCTGCATTTGAGCATATAATCGAATCAATATCGATTGGCTCAATCAATCCAAAGTCTGTGCAGGTTTCAAGCCCAAGTATTGGTTCAAATGTGTCGTCAACAACAATGAATTCTGTTATTTGTTCAGTCTTTCATTTAGAATCCCATAATTTAATCTCGGCAATACCATAAGCTTTAATTTTATTGTTACTATAGTCAAATACAGGGAAGTCATTTTGGTCATGTTTTAATTTAATTTTTAATTTTTTAATGATTCTCAACGGTATACAATTGACGTCTGCTCCAGTACCGACTTTGAACTTAATTAGTTTATTTCCTACTCGGTATGCCTTGGTCCATCGTTTTCTTTTTGATCCGATTGAATTTATTCTAAAAACAAAATTTTTACAACTAAGACTTGTTTCCAATTTCCGTTTTTCATTCGTTGAATTACCCGATGATGATGATACATCGTCCCAATGGAGATTGTCAACACGTTGTTTCCCATTTGATTTCGGTTGCGATGCGTGCGCTGGCGTTGGATTTGCTCTTCTTCTTGCAACACATCTGACGAAAAGTCGCTGGGCACTTGATTCTATGCTCTCGGTTCCATTCGCCACCACAGTTGAAACAGATGTTTTTCTTGTTGTTTGTTTTAATCGCCTTAATTGAGTCGGTGTCTGTGTTTTCCGACAATGCTACCGTTGCAATCGATTGTTTTGATTCTAAAATCCCTTTGTTGACATTTGCTGCTTCGAATGTCTTGCACATTTCAACCACGCGATGCAATTTAACAATTAAATTCATAACGTTCAATTTGGGCACGGAGCTCTGTCAAAAATTCGCTGAATGGCTGACGTTCCTTTTGGTTCAGATTGTTGAATTTAAATGACTCCATAGTCACGTTTTTCTGTGGCAGACAATGATTATCAAATGCCAATGTTCGCTGTGTTGTTACCGTTTCGGTGCGTGTTGCTACCGTTGATGTCGCTGGAATTTCTTGTATTGTGATTACTGTTCCAAGCAGTGACTGTTCGGATCCATCATTTGGAAACAAAGTCTTGTAAATATTTTTGCCCTTTGTTCCAATTAACCACAGTAAAATTGCGATTTTCGTTGCCTCCGCCTGACCATTTTTATCGTTCGCGATCATATACATCAAAAAATCACGTTTCCAATTATTCCAGTCGGTCACCAAGTCTGCGCAATCCAGCTCTCGCAATTGTTTTAGTGTGTCGGCCATTTCGCTTAATTTCCAATGATCTTGACCTTAATTTTCAAAAATATGACCGAAAAACGTGTTGTTTAGGCTTCAAATTAGTCCGATGATTACTTTCTGCTGCCCGATTATTCGATTTTATTGATGATATTTCCCGATGAACATGTGTTTGATTTCGTACCGATGACTCACAAGCACGTTGCAATCCAATGTTTCGAAATTCTTCTTGAATTCACTTTCTTTTATTTTTATTTAATTATTCTTCTACTTCTGACACCATGTAATAAAGGCGGATTCATGGTTGCCTTTGTTCCTTCGTTCATTCGGTCTAATTTTTTTTTAATCCAATCAAAGGAACACGAATGAAAAATAACGTCATTTTCAAAGAATACGATTGATTAAAAAAAAATTTTGACCGAATGAACGAAGGTACGAAGGCAATCATGAATCCGCCTTAAGCTGTAGAAATAATACAACACAACGAGTTTAACGTTAATAACAATGTTCTTTATTTTTGACTAAAACTTGTGAATGTTGGTTGTATGAAGGTTGATACTCCACTGCACTGTCAATGACATTTTTAACAGTATGTAGCTCACTTTACAAATGTCACATGAGAGCTTAAGATTCATTCACAATATTATTACAATCACCATCTTCTATGTGCTCAATTACACAGATGGTTTGTGCTGCCTGATTCTATTCAGAAATCACATCATTTATAGTGCAGTGTTTGATGGTAAAAATAGGTTATTACCTCAGATTGTTATGGACAAAATCGATTGACGTGAAATTTGAACAGTGAGTAGGGAATGGCTCAAGGAACAAAACTTACGTATTACAGTGCCAATGTGGGTTTTTAGTCCCAGAACTGTGGAGTCTGAGATAAAATGTTCATCAGGTTTATTAACGACCAGCTCCAGCTCCACCTCCGACCCCAGCTCCTGTTAGAGGGCTCATGCCCAGAGTTGTTAATTTACATTTATTTCGAACGGACGAACAACGCCAAAGAAATATGCTCTTCAAAATCGGAGCTACCAAAGCAAACAAAAATTTATCGATCCGTTACCGTACGACTCAGGGACTAAGTAGGAATGCCATATCAGCTTATTCTGTGCAATATTAGGGTATTTATCGGGAAAGCTACTATACGGTGCATTTAAGGGAAGCCAAAATTTTATACCAAGGATATCTTTCTATAAAGTCAATAATCTTAGATTAGTTCTCCGGTTTCTTAATAGGCGGGGCGGGTAATAATAGGTCATCTCTAAGCTGTGGGGTTTATACAAGTACGTAGAGTTGCAGTCTAAGCGTAATAGGTAGCGTGTCGGTGGTTTCTGGGACGGGGCTCGGATCATTCGTTCCTGTATTATTTATTGTTATGGTACATTTTATTTCGTCTCTTGGTGTACAATCTATCTGTAACGGTGACGTGGATATTGTTTGAAAAAATTCCTAATTATTGCCATGATACAAACAAATCTGATGTTTTTTTTTAAGCAAATTACCCGCATTTTTCGTCGATTTTGAGTTATGAATGGAAATAATTCAACAATTTTCTAAATTTTCAAAAATAGTTTCAGTTTTTGAATATTTTCCTAAAATAAAATAATTTTATTTGGTTTTAGCTTAATATTTCATTTCGACGGTACATTGCGTCATATTCAGGGGCACAATTTTTACAACAATTTGAAAGAAAATTTTAATTTTTTAACAACGAATGTTTTCCTAACGTAACTATAGAGTTTAAATTAAAATTTACAAATTACTCAGTTTAACCGAAAAAATTAAAAGTTAATTTGAGTGACAAAAATTTTTTTTTACAAAATCTACAAATTGTTGTAATAATTTAACAAATATTTTGAAGCTTCCTCGATATTTAATAAATTTTGATGTTTTTTGATGTAAATGCTTTCCAAAATTAATCTTTTATTGAGATTTTGCTCCTTATCAAGCATTTTAGCGTCATCTATAGATAACGAGTGGTTACTTCCACGTAGATGATTTGATAAAGCGTTGTGTGACGGTTTAAACTCATACGTAGAATCATAAATATGTTGGCGAATTGGTTTTTTAAAATTTTGTTTAGTTTGGCCGATATACTCTTTTCCACACGAACCTTTTAATTTATATATTAGCTTTGATTGTAACTCTATAGGAATTTTGTCTTTTAATTTAGTGAATAAAGCCATGTCCAAACTGTGAAATGCTCTACCAACAAGTTGTATATCATAATTTTGTAAAAGAAATTTTATTTTTTCGAAAAGAATTTTAACATATGGGATCGAAATGTAAAGTTTGCGATTATTTTCAACGATTAAATTTGGATTTACGCGCGTATTTTCCAAAATATTTCCCGAATTACTATGTTTGTCGATAGCCTTTCTAATTTCTCTAATAACTACACCTCTCGGATAGCCATTTTGAGTTAGAACATTACTTAAAATTTTGGAATTGTCAGCATGGAAAACCTCATCCGATAATCTCAAAATTTTTTCAGCCAACAAAAACACTGTGTTATTTTGATAAGATGATGGAAGCCACGAGTTATAATTTAGATACCGACCCGACCAGGTTTTTTTATGATATAAATCTGTAGTTAAACTTTCATCCTCATTACGTATTACCATAGCATCTAGAAAGGCTGAACGACCTTGATTTTCAATTTCACATGTAAATTTAATTCACGGGGTAAAACTATTAAATGAATCTAAAAAATTATCAATTCCCAACCCTTCTACAAATTGTTTCGACTCCAGATTTGTGTTACTACATGCTATTATGCTATTCCATAATTTTTTAACCAAAATAGTTACCAAAGATGAGTCAACATTTGTAAACAACGAGACCACATCTAACGACACTAATATATAACCTGTTGGTAGAGACACATTTTTAATTTTATTTCTAAAATCTTCCGCGTTTTTTACAGCCCAAAAATTTGGATAAATTGTATAAAGTCGAACCTAAATAGCTTACAATTGGTCTCAAGGGAATTCCAATTTTGTGTACTTTTGCAAGACCATACATTCGTGGGGTCGTACCATGATAATTTTTAAGAAATTTTGCCAAATTGTTCTCAATTTTTTCTAAACGTTCCCACAAGCCAATGATTACATTTAATTTAGATTGCATTGCAAAATTTTTTTATGTTTTACCCAAATAATTGTTTGTTTTGAAGTTCGTCAACACATTTACCAATCTATTTCTAATATTATTAGGAGCCGTCTCATCTAGTCCTGAAACACCACTCTCCACATCCGCTATAATTTTGTGATAAGGAACAATTTCTTTTTTAAAAGGTAAACAAAACTTATTACCTAGCTTTAAAATTTTTATGATGTGTTCAGGAATTTCCAAATTTGTCATCATTTATGACCCACTTTTCATCGTTCGTGTCTCTTCCTTCAATCTGACCATGGGTTGGCCGAATCTCTGAACTGGCTTGCTGTGTTGATTCTAAAACTGGCGTTTCACCAACCTCTGATCCTAACATGTTCACAAATTTTTTAATTTGTCGTTTTATAATCTCTTCGTACATCAACTCAAACCGGATCGAAGCATTATTAAAAAATTTCGTGTATACTTCTTCCGGAAATTTTCTTTTTATTTCATCGACCAGCCTTTGTTTAAACGATTAATTTTGATGAACGTTTCGTTAATTTCACAATTAATTATCGAAAAATTGTATTTGTCCTGAATGGCCTGAAACTTCCTTTCGTCAATTTTAATTTATTCGTCAACCGTCTGTTGTAAGGATAAACATGAAATTTTCGACACCTCAACAAAAAAATTTTCTTATTCCTAGCTTTCGCTAACGCCAAATTGTTTCGAAAAAAATCTTTCAGTATCTGGACACTATTGCTGCCGAACACAGCTTTTAAATTTTGAAAATGTCCTTTTTGTTTTCATTCCGTTCCATTTTTCACCAATTGGAATATTTATTAAAATTCACTTTTTTAAGCTTTTTGTTATAATAAAATAATTTTATTTGGTTTTTACCTTAATATTTCATTTTTTTATTAATTATTTAATAAAAACGACGTTTCGACGGTATATTCCGTCATTCTCAGTGGCACAATTTTTACTACAATTTGAAAGAAAATTTTTATTTTTTAACAACGAATGTTTTCCTAACGTAACTAGAGTTTAAATTAAAATTTACAAATTACTCAGTTTTTCCTAAAAGCTATTGTGACATAATAAGCGAATGGCTTTAGCTATTTTCCAATGTGAATATTTATCTCTTCTTTGACATCCTGAGATTTTATTTAATTGATTTGTGAGATACATTTAAGGCGCTATTGATTTGAAAAAGTGTAAATACAAAATTTAGTGTGTATGCCCTTTGCCGTTAACAATAGCTGGTCAAAGTTTTTACTGATTTATCACCGATCGCACAGCCCGACACATGTTTGCAAATTTTCAGATTCTATAAGTCCCTCTTAATTCTTCTGGATGTTTTTTTTGTTCAATTTTGCCTCTATGTTCTTGAAGTATAATCCTATTCCTCCAGTTGTCTGGCTTAGTGATTCATCCATATAAATTTAATTGTAATCTTTGAATTTATTTAATATGTCTTTAAGTTGCATTATTGCTTTCAAATGATTGGTCTGTGCTTCTGTACTATTATATTTTAGTTCCACGTTTATTATTAAGTTGGTTGCTGTTTTGCCATTCATGTTGTTTGGTTGTACTATTTTTGTGAGGAAGTTAGTTTCTTAATTTTTCCATTGTTTTGTTATTTCGGATTCTTTTCCCAATGTCACTGATTTTATTAATTTGATTGGCAATATATTTTAATGTTGTTGATTTGTTGTCCAGATAGATCAAGTATCGATGATGTTGGTGTCGTTCGACAGTTTGAATTATGGCTTTATAGATATTTATCATGTTGTAAGGATAAGGATGGGCTGCTGCGTTTTTATAAATTCTGATCTCAGTCCAACCTTAGGAGCGAAGAAATCCTTCAGGCCATGTAATAATAGGTTTTATATTTGGAAATATTTTTTATAACAACAAAATATTTCAGACATAAAATTTCACTAAAATCAGCATAAAAGCATGATGGCCGAAGGAATTCTTCAGAGCCGGAATTGTTTTTAATTTTGTATTAGGAACTACTTAAAGAATAGGGTCGGTCGTTGACGCTCGAAGAAGAAGGACGTGTTTTTGTCGTCTTCTTCGAGAAAATTTTAATTTAATTAATTTTTAGTTTATTTTATTTTCTAATGTAGTGTAAAGTGTTTAAATATATAATTTATATATAATTTATTTTAATTTAAGTTATTTAAGTAAAAGTGTGTGCATAAGAATAGTGAAAATTTAAATATGGATAGAATGCAATCCATCGGGATGCATTCAACAGGCATTGTTTTATATTTTATTTTTATTCTCATATTTATAGCGAAACAAGTCAAATTTTGGCTTTCTCGCTTAATAATGCATGTCTTAAATTTGTGTAGTTGGTGCATAAAATTCGAATGGTCAAATACATTATCTCGTATTTAAATTTAATTAAAATCGAATAAATAAATTTACGCATTAAATTTCTGTTTCTGTACATGAATATACAAGTTTTCGGTTTCTCTCTTTCCTCTTACGAGATTATGTATGTGTTGTATTTTTTGTTTTATGTGGAAACGACACAAACACATATATTCTTTATTTATATACATAAAAAGAATATAATTTCTATTATATAATTTCTATCAAGACAACATTGGTTCTATAGTGTTCGATTGTTGATATTTGCTTCTGAATTGTATTCACAGTCGTGTATGTGTAGTGTACGAGGTTATTTTCGGAAATATATACAGTAATATATAATATAGTGAAGCCTATTATATATGTATATAATATAGAAAAGGCATGTACCAAAACACACTATGTACACATCGATACTTTCCCTGCTGCGCACGTGAAGGATTATATGAAAAGTTTGTTTTCTCTATGTGCGTTGGTGGTTTTAGTTTGTACTGTAATACGATTTTATTACTTGGCGTTGTTGTATTCTTTGTGTTTATAGTGCTATTTATATACAATGAACTACACAACGCAAAATTTTCATGTATTCAATTCAAATAAGATTCTTATACTACGTATAATCGAGTAATTTTGAGTTGAATTGGAAATTTAATTAGAATTAAAAGTTTCTTGTGTTCGATTCTAATGGGATTTGTTTACTTTGTATTATCGAGTAAATTTGAGTTGAACCAGAAACTATCGTATGTAATACAGTGAGGTCTCGTTATAGTGAATACTGATTTAAGGAAATTGTAATTTCGCAAGGGTATTTTATTCGCTAAAGTGATAAGTGTTTATGTGAAAATATATGGTTAATAAGGAAATAAAATAATAAAACTTTGCATATCATGAATTCCACAAAAAGGTAACCCTCAAACTTGAAAAATGGAATCGATAGATGATAATAACAGCTATATTGTTTAGAAAAGAAATATTTCGACATTAGAATTTGACATAATTTTTCATGTTTTTGCACTTGAATAACGAATTACACTTGAATAAAGAATTAAAAAATTTTCGCCATAGTAAAGTTTGTATGGTGTCACACGTACGTTATCCATGTGACATGTACGTTATTTAGTGAAAAATTAAAAAGTCAGTCAGTATTAGTTTATTCTGAATGAAAACAGCACTAAAATGTTTTAGCATAGCTCCCTCTATTTAGATAAAAAAATTGATTTTCAGGTCCAAACCAATTCGCAAGTAATTTTATATAACGTACACAACTCAAAATCAGAGGAAAAAATTTGTCACATGTACGTTACACGTATTTTGTTAAATATTTTGGTAATTAGTAGGGCTGTGAATTTTAGGTGCTAAAAAAAGCATTTTAGGTACCTAAAATATGCTCTATAAAATTAAAAAAAGGTGGTAAAAAGGTTCCAAAAATCAAAATTATTTGAGTAATAAAGCTGCTTTTAATTAATTTATTAACTTAAATTTGTTGCTTATTTCATCATAGTAAAATTCATAAATAAAAAGTATTAGCTATTTGCTTTGGTGGAAGCTCCAAACCCGGTTCAAATTCTCTAAAAATTTGGACTCTCGAGGCGCTTTTAAAAATAAATTTTTGGTGTAAGCAATCATCTCTCTACACTCGATGTAATCCCGTGTGCCAAACAAGTAACGTGTAAAATTTTCGGGTAGACAATTTTAATTGCGGCAGCCGCCTACACCATAAAGGCACATCATCTGATAAAAACATTAAAATTTTGCCTAGGTTAAAATCTTCGCCCACAATTTTAACGGACTCGTCGAAAAGTCTAGCTACTGTGAAACTATTGGCTTTGTCTAATATAGCAGTATTCAATAAAAACTGTTTGCGGCTTTCATCTTCATCCCTATTTAAAACACCTTCCACAACATTAGCCACATATCTTCCGGTTGTGTCGGTTGTTTCGTCTATAGTCACTCGTATATATTCATATTTTCTCGCACTTTTTACGTGTTAAATAGTTTCATCGTTTATAGGCTTTTTGTTTAACCAAAAAAGCTGGGTGCGTAACGTTTCCATTCCTCACCTCAGATATAAACGTCTAATTTGTAGTTCTGTGGTTCTTTGTGGCACCTTTTTGTGTTTTTGGGATCTTATATATTGATCTTTTTGTGATTTTTTGACTGCAACGATTGTCACATTACAAATTTGACAAAATAACACTTGTCCATCGATGAAACCGACTGAAAAAAAACTATTTATGCCAAATTTTTCCTCATGGATGCCATAAAAGTAAAAAAATACATTTAAAGTAGTTTTGGGAAAAACTTCACTTTTTAGAAATAAAAATACTGAACAAATGTGTTTTCGTATTCAACTTTTTTAACTAAGGAAATTTTTTATGTCGCGTTCACATTTGTCCCTTGTCTTAAAATTTATTTCCAAAGACCAAAAATATACGATACCAATTTGATGTAAAATCCAGACATTTCATGATTATTTTGGAAATGATTTTGAATACTATACTATTTAGGCGACAAAAAGGTTCAAAAATGTTTATTTAGGTCAAAAAGGTTCCAAACCACGGAAAAGGTGAGAAAAGGTGCTAACAAACCGATGCCATATGAAAGGAAATTTTATGAATCAAGTTTCTATGTAACCAAAACACGTAAACCTGGCTCCAGCACGAAAAGGTTTTTACCTAAAGGTCACAGCCCTAGTAATTAGTAATGCGATTTTTAAATATTTAATATATTCTAAATGAAGAGATAAATTGGTCATTATAAATCATAAAGAATTGTTTTAAAAAAAGTAATTTGTTATTCAATTTTGGTAAAAACATTCGCACACTGTCACAGTACGTTCTATGGAATTCGTGATATGTAAATACACAACTAAATTAAATTATTAAATAATTAAATACATTTCTCCGGTTCCTTTGGCTGCGCTGTTTCGAGATTTCACTGTTCATATAAAAATTTTTTTGTTTATTTTTTTTTTTTTTTTTTTTTTTTTTTTTTTTTTTTTATTTAAGCATGATTATTTTTAATACGGGGTAGTTAATTTTACTGAACTGCACGGAATTCCTAAACTGAATTCATACTTTAGAAACTAATTAGTTCTTATAACTTTAATTTTGGGTACTGGTGATATTAATTGTAATTCATTCCAGAAAAGTCATCACAGATGAAACTTCTATACTTTAAGTGGCAGGTTCACGAAAATGGTTCATTTATAATAGTAGTTTTGAGTTAAACTGTAGTTTTTTTTGGATCGGATTGGTGAAATTGGGATTCCGGGAAGGACTGGCACCCTATTGTTTTTGTTTATCAGTTATTTTTGTTAATATGTGAATAGTATCTAAAGGAGTTCCTTTTTTAGTTCACTGATTAATAAGTTAATTTTCAGAATATAACTCAGTTCCAGAATTAATCATTATTAGAGGGATTAAAATTAATCCTTTCTAATAAAGAAGCTAATTTCAAGTATAGATTATAGTTTCAGAATTAGTAATTATTAGGGATTAAATTAATCCCGTGTTTCAGAATTAAATTCCAGCTTAAATCAACCTTCCAGGATCAACAAGGAGTGAAGAAGCTGAAATTAAAAATTGTGTTAATTTTGTAAGCTGATGAAATTAATTAATTGTTAACATTTGTAGGGGTGCCAACTAGAGGATTTTTAAAATTATTTATTGAATTATTTAAGTGGCCTAGGCTAGGATTGATGCGGATGTAATTTTAAGTATACTTAAATTAATAATATCTTAGGTGTTTAGAGGGGTTTATTTTAAGTATACTGATGAATAATTTAATTTGTTTCAGAATTTAGGATTGCTCCAGAATTAATCATTCTTAAAGGGATTAAATTTAATCCTAATTTTCAGTAACAAAGGTATAGCCGGACTCAACGCTCCAGGAACAACAAGCAGTTAACAATCATGTAGTTTAGAAATTGTGTTGTCTCGTGTTGTCTTATTTACTAACTATCAACCGCCATGGTGTCTGGAACCGGGTTGAGTCTCTGTTACTAACATACCTTTCCTTTCCCTCGATTTTGTTATTCGTAAGAGGGTGTACGGTGGACCCGGCGTATCCGGGAAACTTGCCTTAGGCTTGGTCGTACACACTAAATCAATCAATCAATCAATCAGGAACTACTTAAAGAATAGATTTTACATATCAAATCTCGAGATGTAAAATATTTTTAAAATACATCCACAAACTTGCCACCTAGTTTCGTCCTAGATTGGTTGTTTATGTAAAAAAATATTGGTGAAACAATTTTTGATTTTGTATCATAATATCAGTGGAGGTGTTCCGCAATATTTCTTGAATTTGGCTCTTATTTTATCTAAGAAATCCGACCCCAAATGATATAACCCCAGAAATTCTTCAGAGCGAGAATATTTCGATTTTATATTAGGAATAGGAACTATTTACAGAATCGGCTTAATAACATAGATATAAAATTTCACTCAAATTTATTGACAAACAAGTGTGTTCCATTTGGCGCTGGAAGTGCAGAAAAGGCCTCGATTGCTCATGTATTTCAAAAACAAGTTTCTCGTTAGGATTTTTTTTTATTTATGGCTTGTATTTATTTATATACCAAAGTATTATTACTTATTAGCAATGTGTTGTAATATTTGTTCAATTCTGGCCATGTTTCATTTAAGAAACTCCATTTCTGCCCCAAACGGAACTTTTGCAATTGTGCACCAATTTCATTGTAATTTGATATCTGACTTCAATCAACAAATTTGATTATAAATGAATTGGTTTCGGCACGCCCAAATGATGAACCAAGGTGGCGGTTTTTGAAACTTCTAGAAGAGATTTAACTACAAATCTGTTTTCTGACCAGTGGATGGTCGTCGACACCAAACCAATTTTTTCTTTTTTTTTTGTCAAATACTTAACAAAATTGGAGACTTTTTCAAATTTGTTCAGATTTTCTTCAAGTTTAGTTGTTTTTAGCCTGGTCATCCTAGTGACAACTTTCAGTGGCTATCCTTCTCTTGTAACTAATACCAATGCATGCCTTAAACTTAAACTACATAGGTCAATTAAGAAAATATTAATAAAAATGTATCGCAATAAAAACTTGCGATGGTTTATTGTGCAGTTTGAAACATTTTGGTATCCAACAAAAATAATTTCAAATAGGTTTCAGGCATAAAACGTGTGACAGTATAGCTACCTCTGAAATTGTTGAATTTCGGCTAAAAGCAGTGCCGAAGTGCAGAAGTTGCTGAATGAACTCAACGACTAACTGGTGATAAAAAAAAAGTTTACGAATATGACATCGAAAGTAAGGCTCAATCGTCCCACTGAAAGCTTCCTAAAGACGCAAGATCAAAAAAAGCTCTCAAGTAGTGTAACAAGTTACACGCTGTGGGGAAACAACTTATGGCCATTGTAAAACGATAATACACCTGCTCACACTACTCTGCTTGTTAGTACATTCTTGGCCAAAATCGACACCGTTATGATACTGAGCATACCAAAACTGTGTAAATGATTCGACAGCCAACAATAAACTAAGCATCTAATCTGGCTCAAAATGCTAAGAAACGTCAGGAAAAGTGTACCAACACAGCCCAAAAGCAATTATGTATTGCAATTGGACTTAAACAACCTGCGAAATTGTAAAATTTGGCGTTTTTATGATCAAGCCATGTATTTTATCATCAAGTAATTTTCTTTCGGGATTTCCGTGTTTGTCAAAAATATTTGGTGGTTATATGACCAAATTGCTTTCACGAGTTCCCATTTCCCAGCATTTCAATACATATTTGGGCTTTATCAAAATTCTAGAAAAGGCCTTTTCCATTTTTTGTAAGAATAATTGCAAAAAATGTAATTTTTTTAAATTCTAATATATTTTGACGTGCCGGAAAAAATTTTAAACGTGCCAAGTTTGGGACGTGTGCTTCGTATTTGTGATCACTGGTCTAGCTTGCTGGGGAGCACGTGCCACCAACCGATTAAGAAGCGAAAAAAAAAACGTTTTTGTATCATTTTACACAGATCTGAAAAAATATTTTTAAAATCCCTATGATCCAGTCATATTCTTTACCTATTACTTACGCAACACAATTTTCTTTAAAACAAGGCAATAATTATGCAAATAGGTCTAATTATGTAGAAGATATTTTCGCCTCTAGCTTTGGTACATGTGTATACCTCATTTCGCCATTATTGCTCGGAAATGGAGAGAATTAGTGATAAGATACATGTACACCACAAAATAGAAGGAAGAGATCCTCACCGATGACATAATCTACAATTTTTCATTTTCTATTCCCGGTTTGTATTTTGTTTTATCTAAACCATTCCAAGCACTTTTGAATCGCACAAAAATAGGCACATCAGTCCAGAAGTACCTGGAAACTTTAATTCAAAAACCGCTCTTAAAATTAATTCGTAGGTATGATGTTTACAGGCGAGAAACAATATACTTCTCTGAAAAGTTCGTTCCAATAATACGCAAGCCAGTGTTGAAATTAGTGAGAATCAATTAGTGATATATCACCTTGAGTGATTATAACCGGAAGCCGATCCACCGATTTTTATCCGGTAATTTCCGGTAAAATTTTGCCATCCCAATGAAATACAAATGACCCAGATGCCTTGAAAACCAAATAGAGACGTTTGTTTTCGAACTAATCCTCGCGCACGTTGTATAGAGGTACGGTTTATAAATAAATCGTCAATGCAGTGACCTAAAGCGATAGAGCTACTGCGGTTATAACGTGAATTGCAAATCTGTCCCTTAATTTGCATTTTTCAATACACGCGACAAACCTACCAATAGCATGTATATTTATACATAATGATGGGTATGATGTCCGAAACTCGGTGCATCTATTGATTCTGGCAAGGCTGCTTCATTGATCTTTTGCTGAGCGATGGTTCCCTCAAGATTAACTATTTCCTTAGTCAACCTGATGTCTTCTATGTTACTTATTTCCCCCTGCATTGGTGTTGACATTTGCTGACCGAAGTAGGGTGGTCTCTTGTCCTCGTATTGTAGTTTTATTGATGCAATAAACGAGGAATTAATTCCATGTGATTTCTCCTCGATGGTCGAGAGATGGAAATCCTCGGTTTTTAAGGTGCACTTCGGATCTAGAGTGATTATTCCAGAATTTTGCAACGTCATCGTAGTCACCTGATTATTGCATATCGAATCGATCATTTTTAGTGTTGTAACAGTGAATAGTTTGGTTGGTTTAATGTGGTTGTGATGCAGCCATTCGCTTTCTGGTTTTTGTGTCTCAGCAAGTTCATTTCGCAGAGCGATTGGTTTGAGT
The DNA here is from genome assembly GCA_963556165.1 of Tipula helvola. NCBI lineage: Eukaryota > Metazoa > Arthropoda > Insecta > Diptera > Tipulidae > Tipula > Tipula helvola. The sequence continues at coordinate 311,362,739 of OY744483.1, read as the reverse complement.
GGGTATTATAGATTGGTGCGATGTTGCATAAATATCCATTATTTTTTATTTGAACGCATTGTTGTAGTTCTTGACTAGTTAGAGGAGCATAACGATCACGATGTAGATTAACTATTAGATATTCTGTTGATCGTATTATTATTTATAATTGACCATTATCGGGTTTCGGGATTGGAATTATGTTGAATATTTGATACGTCTCTGAATATGCCAAAGGCATTTGAACGAGAAAGAGGATATGCTTTTCTGTAACTCTCGTGTGCACTGTTAACATTTCGTAAATATGCCCCAGGCTTGTGTCGTCGATTTCCTCTTTTGCCGGATGAATCTGGCCGTGATGGGCATTAAGAATAACATCGAGCTCGGAGGGTATGTTGTGTATCATTCCATTGAGATAAAAAGTTTGTTGTACGATTGATTTAAAATGTTTATTAGCCACTTCCCCGTCATGTTGGAAGACGGTTATCGTTGTATTTATAATTGAGGTCTGGTTTCGAACTAGATCCAATAAATATTTTTCGTTGTTGGCTGTTCTTTCGAGTTGGTTTTCGATATGAGAGGCATCTCTTTGGGTCATAACTCCAAAGGCATCACCCAGGATGTATCCTATAGTATCCCCAATGTCACGTTTACGTAATACGTGCTCTTTATTGGTTGACATGAGCAGTGTGTTTTGTGATATTATTTCCTGCAGCTCATGCAGTTCATGTAGTTGGTGTATGGTGAAGTCGCAAAAGTTGAACACAGTCCTCGTTTAAATAATTGATGTAGTATGTTAACGAATCGATGTCTTCCCAGTATCCTGATAGATTATAGTTTACGATAATCTTCCACCGTAATTGCCATTAGGTTGATTGTACCAGTGTTGTGGAAATATACACCGGCATCTGCTGGCAACGACTGTATCATAGATTCGGATGTAACAGGAGAAAAAAGCCCCTGTAACATTTCGAGTAGTAATAAAATAAGCTGCATAGTTGTTAGTTTCTTGCATATTGTCCTGATGTGGTATACTCTTCGTTTTTTGACTTCTTGGTCAGGTTGAACACATTGTGGAAGCGTTGGTTGCATTACTTGGTTATCTGGCATCTGTGTTGGTGTTGTGTCATTCTTATTCTCGGGTTCTATTTGTAGACGAGATATTTTATGAATTGGCCTTTTCATGAGAACCCCTCCCGGGCCTCGAAGTGATACTATTCGAATCTTTTGATCTAAGCCTGGAGGTACTTCCGATAAATTTCCCATTAACTGTGTTCCAGATTTAGCATTAAAACGATGACACTTCACACATTGGATATTAAATTTCGTGTTAGATTTCGACCTTGTATGATCCAGTATTTTGTTCGAAGATGATCTAATGTCAATTGTGTTCCTCCATGCAATGTTTGTTCACGGGCTTCTTGAATTAGTAGTTTAGCTATTGGATGGTTCTTTGGATTGATAACTGGATGTTTCTCATCATAGCTCCAAGTTGTTGTATTTTCAACTCGATCGCCGACTCGTAATATATCTTGATCTAGGAATGGAGACAAAGATTTTACCTTACTTTTATTTGATATTCCTTTTTGGTTCATAAGGTCGTGAATTTCAGTTTTGAAATGTTGTCTTTGCGATATTTTAATCAACAGTTGCGTGGATTTTCGAATTTCTTGTTGGTTACTACCTTTTTTCGGCATTTGTAGATGAATCTCGCAACATATGCCATAATCCTTTTTATGGTATTGAAGTTTGAGTATTTTAGATATAATGGATCAATAACGTTGTCTGATGTTACCGTAGCTGTACTCAATATTCGTTGTTTAAGTTCCAATTGATCTGGTATTTCATTGGCGTCAGCTGGATTGCTTTCTCAAAGATAACCTCAAGCCCGTTCCACCATAAATTATGTGTTATTAATTCCGTTGCTTCGATACCTCTGAATGCACAATCCGCTGGGTTGTTGGTTGATTTAACATAAAACCACTGAGACGGAGAACTTAAATTCTGGATCGATATTTTATTTGTCACGAATACGTCCAAAAGTATGTTGTTGTATGGCCAAACTGCGTATGTCTTGCTGCACCCTATTCATTAAATTTGCAAGAAAACTTGCTCCGCATAACTCTAGATTTGACAATGTTAGTTTGGTTGCTATTGGTGCTACCCGTGTTTTTGATGTTAATAAAGCTGCTTTATTTGGTGCCCTGTCATAGAAGTATACCACTACTGCATAAGCCACTTCGGAAGCATCACAAAATCCATCCAATTCTCCTTGTAGAGATTGATCGAATTTAATCCACCTCGGAATTTTTATCTCCTCCAACCTTGGGGGGAGGGATTTGTAATATTGCTGACATGTGTATTCGATGTTTCTAGGCAGTTTTTGGTCCCAAGTCACGCCAGAGATCCATAGCGTTTGCATTAACACTTTGGCTTTTATCGTACTTGGAGATAGCCAGCCTAGTGGATCAAATAATTTTTACGACTCAGATAACATTTTGCGCTTGGCCATTTCTCTAATTTTGACGTTGATATTCACCTTAAATTCAAATGTATCGGTGCCTGGATTCGAAATTAAACCCAGTGTTTTTACTGACTCTGATTAGTCGTTGTTGTGAAATATGATAGGCTCGAAGGCTCTCGAGTCCGGATTAACACCTTCTAAAAGTTGGAAACAGTTGGAGGTCCATTTTCTCCGGTTAAATCCTCCAGATTGTAGCAATTTTATCAGTTCGGTTTGTGCTATCTGAGCTTCCTCTATATTGTTACTTTCTGATAATAAATCATCTACGTAGAAATCTTTCTTAATTATCCTTGCCGCTATTGGGTAGTTTTTCTTCTCATCGGCCTTTTGTTTGGATGATCCAAGAGATGGTAAATTTTTGATAAAAGGAATTCGTACCGTGTAATGACCGTCCGTATCTCGACAATAATTCTGATGATAATGGTTTTCACATAGAGTTTCTTTCTCTGTCATCAGCTTCTTAGGTTGCATCTCTTCTGCTTCCCAGAATTTCCTTAATTGCTCGTCGATGTCTGTTAACGTAACCAATGACGTGATCTTGGCTGGTTTATTGTTGGGGGTATTACCAAATATAATCCATCCTAGTTCTATTTGTTGGGCAATTGGTTCTCCTTGTTTTCCCTTGACAACTTGGTTCATCACAATATTTTAATTCGGGTCGGCCCACATCAAGGTGATTAAGTGACGGCACCAACGTTAATTGACTCTTAGGAGACATCTTCGTCCTAACGGTGAACCAACAAAGGTGCAAAAAATTCAGACAGAGTTTCTCACAATGAACCATTTTGTATCAGAGATGAGATTTTGAAAAAATATTCAGATACGTTAATTCACAGTTAGGACGACGATATGTTTTCTTCGTTCGTTGTTTAATTAGCTTGGATGCCTCCTCGGTAATGACTGAAATTTGTGAGCCAGAATCTATTAACATTCGTAAGAGTTTTGGTTCTTGGTTTCCAGTCTGTATTTCAACCAATGCAGTGGCCAATAGTGTGGACGTTAACTGGTTGTACTGGTTTACTAGATGGTTCGTTATCTTTAACTGAACGGTTGTCTTTCAATCTGTGATTGAACACTGATTCCGATTCATATTTTCGTTTACGGTTTTCGACTAATTTCATTCTCGTATCTTCACTTTTAACGATTGCTACATCCTTATATCCTTTAAAAAATGTTGTCGCGGTTTTACCAAAAAATCTTTGTGCTGTTCAATAAGATTAAGGAATCTGCATGAGAGCGATATCAAAAAAATTTTCTAGTTTACTCAACATCTAATATTTTTATTACGTCGCTATATCACGTCTCGGAATGGTCCAAAAATTTGTTCATAAAATCGCATCGAATCATATCCCACACAGTTTTATTAGCATCCCATTGTAAATTTTTGGTCTTGCTAGATTGCGAATATTTTCCGCTTTCATTTAAACCCCCGCAAGCATAAATCGGAACTCTGTCTTTGCAATTATTGCGCATTGCAACTTTACTTCGCATATGGTAGTAATTATATGAAATATATTTTTGATTAATGTCTTACATCAGAATAAGATGTACATAAGCTAAAATCGTATACGCCTCGATGCAAAGCTTGCGCAAAATTCATCGCAAAATTTTAAACTGTGTAGGAAATCTCATTATGCAGGGAGAATTTCATTTTGTTAACCGCGCTATTTCCGCATTTTGTGAACCACATTGTCTTTGTTACCTACACCCTATTATTTCGTTTGTTTACATTATTTTATTTTATGGCCGTCCTACGGTATTTGTATTTCAAAACGAGGAATATGCAAAACAATTATCAATACGTGTACATAAAAAACTTGTTATTCATGATTTTTTATAACCAACACAAACAAAATAAATTGAAATATTTATTTACAGCTTCAAATAATTTTGTTTTGAACACTCATACATACAGCTAAATTAATATGTATTAATCGATATTTTGTTGATGAAATTAAAATTCGCTAAAACTTGAAGCACATCTCTCTCAGTATATATACAAAATTGTTAAACCATATTTCCGACCGGTTGACGTACGTAAAATCTACATAATCCTAACTAAAGCGAGATGACAAAAGGTGACTACAATTTCAGACAGGGACTGTGATCAGTTTAGAGAAATACAATACAAAACGAGTCGTTAGCGGTGATTCCGCAACATCCACAGCTGTTGGTGGCGCAACAGCTGTGTTTCAGCTGTTGGCCACCGTTGTTGCTGTGGATGTTGTGGAATCATCGCTAGCGGCTCGTTTTAGCATGTATAGCTAAATTTGACCAAGTTCTTTGGAATTAGTAAACACGTTTATTGCACCAGCTAAGGAAGGAGGACTGTAGGATCCGGTTTTTTGTTTAAATATATCGGATATTTTTAGGTAAGCTGAACCAATATTTGTTTTTTTTATTTTGGCTTAATGATTATTTATTCTTGACATAGCGCGCATCTCTTGTTGTGTTTCACGTCATAGATCTTAGATCTTAGAAGTTCAGGGGCTGTATATACATTTTTTTTGCTTGCTGTAGAATTTCTGTTTTTACGATTTTATGTCCCATAGTCTGTGTAATTTTTTGTTCCACCAAGATTTTGGAGGAATTTTGGTAGTAATAATTGTGAATTTCGTGTTTTTTATGTTGTTCTCTATGACATCCCATGTCAACATCCTCAGTGCTTAAAGTTAGGTCTATTGCAGACGTTGTATGGTTTTTTAAGTCTTGCCTCTTTGGTTTATTATCATTTAAAATTTGGATTTTGCTTTTGGATATAACTTCTGCTATTTCTTTACCAGTGCTGTCTTCTTTAATCGTTTGTCCCCATAATCGGCTGTGGGCATTTATATCTCCAGCTATTATCGTTTTTCGGTTATTTTTGGCTATTCTAATTATGTTTTTGAAATCTTCTGTGACCCCATTGGAATGGTTGTAAAATGAGATTATATGCAGGGTGGTGGCTCCATGCTTAATTTTTATTTGAATAGCTTCCATATGTGAACGTTTTAAATTCAAATTTCTTTGTTTCACTCCTATTCTGTTGTTGACCAAAAATTCAACTCCTTCATTGTAACAGTCATCTTTATTTTTGGTTATTAGCCTAAATCCGGCTATTGTATTTAAGTGCATACAACTTTGTAGCATATTTATATTGGCGTTCATGCTTTTTATGTTTATTTGCATTAGTCTTATTTTTTATTTGTTTGTTGCACTACCACCTTCAAGCCGATAGTAAGTAGATTTGGTACTGTATAAACGCTGTCGCTGATTTTTATTAATTGATTTAGCGCTTGTTGTAATTGTCCACCAATATTTTGCTTTCGCTTTTTATTGCCGCTGTTTAAAATATTTATCACTAGTACGTCTAAGTACATGGTAAATTATTGGAATGCCTGATTCATTTTGAATGTAATTGTTGGCATACAATTATATAAAAGCCTCTGGAGGGGGATACTCTTGGTGAATATAATAAATATACTCCGTCATATCCATCAAGTATGGTCCATATATTAAAGAATTTTCATCATTCGAGCAGCATCTGTTGATATGTTGTCTAATTAATTTAATAATAAATGAATCGGTACGTATTACTTTCTGTATCTAGCCATACAAGCCCGTAAACATCTACGTTCTAATTTTCTTAATTTTGCCATATAAGGAGCGGCATACGCTATCAGTGGTCGAATTAGCGCTTAAATTTTGCTTTAGTTCAATACCATTTATTTTTAAATTTGGATTTCGCCAGTTTTTTCGAATATTTTTATTTACTTTAACGGTCGCCGAAAAAGGTCTGTTTCATACTTTGCAATGTTTATTTTTATTTTCCATTTCGTTAAATAATTATTTATATAATCTAGTCCTGTTTGTAACCTATGTTTAATCCGTAAAATATTATTATCTGCCGAATAAATTATGAGATTATCCGTATAAGCTAGGGTTTGACATTTCGATGAATTTAAGCTAGGGGTCTCTAATAATTTCGTGATATATAAATTAAATAGTGTCGGTGCGCTTAAATTGTACCTTGTTGTAATCCATTATCTAGCATAAATAAATTATCCGTTAATAATTTACTATTTGTGACACAGAATTTTCCTTGGTATAAAGTTATCATTAAATGTCATTTGTTCTAATGTATATTATATAAGGCCATCTAGCAAAATTGAAGCAAATGCTCATTTAATGTCTGAACCAGTGTTCACAATAATTGGCGTGCCAATAAAATAATTTATTTATGTAATTGCTTTTTTTGCGTGCCAAACTAATTCCGTAAAATATTTTTTATTTAAGTGAAATATTAAGGATCAGGCAGAATCGGGCTCATATACGCCAAATTTTTAGTTTTGTTTTTCAAAGCAGATTTTTATAGGAAAAGGACAGATAAAATTACATAATATGAATTTTATTTTCTCGGAATCGGGCTCAACATCTTAACCTAAAACAATTGCCTTTGACTGTTCTGTTCACAACTCACAATGATATGTTGCAGGAAAATCTCTTACTTCAGCTATTGTCACTCTTCGCAGAAAGTATAACGATTCTGAATTTTGGGCCTTCATATGAATTTCCAGTTCAAAATCTGTTCGCATGGCTTAACCTCTCTGCTCCTTTGGAATGACCACCAGACGGCCTAGTTTTTCGGACATGTACTGGTTTTTTTAAACTTCTGCGTGCGTCCGGAAAAATATCTTACATTATGCTGAAGGCTCAGAGGAGGAACCAAAAAAATAATAATTTCAACAATTTAACTTGTTTCCATCCACAAACGTGCTACCTAGTACCATTTTGAGCTAGAGACGTTGCAAGCTGGTTCTTGTAAAAAAAAAAGATTAAAACAATTTTTTGATTAATGGTATCAATCATAATATCATTAGAGTGGTGTTCCAAAATATTTCTTGAATTTGGTTCTTATTTTATTTAAAAAATCCGATCCTAAATGATATGTTCCATTTAGTACTGAAATGTAGAATATTCATGGGTCTCCTTAGCAAATCTAATTTCTTGATTTAAGATTTGAATTTGTATACCAATGTATCATTAGAAATGTCCCGGAATATTTGTTGAATTCTGGCCATGTTTTATTTAAGAAAGTTCATCCCTGCGCCAAAAGGAACTTCTGTACCAAATCCAAATGATGGTTTTGAAACTTTTTTAGAAGAAATTTAACTATAAATCTGTCCACCAAACCAACTTTATATATCAATTTTTTTTATCAAATAAATATGTATCCGTGGCCACAAGAAATAATAGCTTAAGGTAACTTCAGACAAAAATTATTTTAAATTTTTCTATCTCTACTCTAACTTCACTAAATTTGACTTAAGTGATAATGTCATAAAGGCCAAAACCTGTGCTCGCAAGCTTTAGTAGCTTTAGTTGGCATAAGGGAAAAAAAAAGTAAAAAGTTGAAGTTTTTGTACCTCTCTAGAACATTTTTCTAATTTTATTTAAGCGATTATTCCTTGTGACCACGGATATACATATATAACAAATTAATTATAGTCACTTATAATTTGTGGATCATAAGAACATTTTTATTTCGTCGCTATATCACGTCTCGGAATGGTCTTAAAATTTGTTCATAAAATCGCATCGATTCTTATCCCACACAGTTTTATTAGCATCCCATTGTAAATTTTTGGTCTAGTCTTTAGATTGCGAATATCTTCCGCTTTCATTTAAACCCCCGCAAGGATAAATCGGAACTCTGCCTTTGCAATTATTGCGCAAATGCGCATGCGCATTATTTAATTGCAACTTTACATCGTATATGGTAGTAATTGTATGAAATATATTTTTGATACATTTGTCTTACATCAGAATAAGATGTAAATAAGCTAAAATCGTATACGCCTCGATGCAAAGCTTGCGTAAAATTCATCGCAAGATTTTCAACTGTGTAGGAAATCTCATTATGCAGGGAGAATTTCATTTTGTTAACCGCGCTATTTCCGCATTTTGTGAACCACATTGTCTTTGTTACCTACACCCTATTATTTCGTTTGTTTACATTATTTTCTTTTTATGGCCGTCCTATGGTATTTGTATTTAAAAACGAGGAATATGCAAAACAATTATCAATACATACATGTATTGTACATAAAAAACTTGTTATTCATGATTTTTTATAACCAACAAACAAAATAAATTGAAACATTTTATTTACAGTTTCAAATAATTTTGTTTTGAACACTCATACACACAGCTGAATTAATATGTATTAATCGATATTTTGTTGATGAAATTAAAATTCGCTAAAACTTGATGCACATCTCTCTCAGTATATATACAAAATTGTTAAACCATATTTCCGACCGGTTGACGTACGTAAAAACTAGAACTAACACAAAGCAAGTACTATAAGGTGGACACAATTTCAGACAGGGACTTTGATCAGTTTGGAGAAATACAATGCAAAAGAGTCGTTAGCGGTGATTCCGCACATTCACAGCCTTTGGTGGCCACAGCTGTGTTTCAGCTGTGGGCCACCGTTGTTGGCTGTGGATGTGCGGAATCATCGCTAGCGGCTCTATTTAGCATTTATGGCTAAATTTGACCAAGTCCTTTGGGATTGCTTGAATACGTTTATTGCACCGTGTTGGAACTAGAAATCCGGTTTTTTGTTGAAATTTTGGCTAATGATTCTTTATTCTTGACATAGCGCGCTTTTCTTGTTGTATTTCACGTCATAGATCATAGATCTTAGAAGTTCAGTGGTAGTTATCTATCTATTTATTTATGTTTATTTATTTATTTATTACTTGGGCGCGGTCCTCTTGGTGTGTTTCACCCTTAAATCTAACAATCTGCCAGAACCTTAAGATATTTTTAGTCTCTTCTCACTGGTTAACTGGAAATTAGATATTAGATCAACATTGAATTTTATAACATTCAGTTTAAACAAATTTCCGGGTAAATATCGTGCCGTCTCCGACAAATGGAGCAATTTTTGATATAATATTATTCACGTGATTTTTCGATGATAACTGGGAGTTAATCATAAGCCCCAAATAGGTAGTAGCAAATATAATATTGCCGACCTCATCTACATTTTTTCGACAAATTTTATTTTAATTTAGAAAACGAATGCACAGTAACCACATCATACGGAAATTTTTCTCACTAATTATTTTTAGCAAATATCCAAAGTCTTAGATGCCATCTATTTATGGTTAAACAAATTAAGAATTTTTATTACATCCGTTTATAGGTGACGCTACTGCGTCTGTGAAATTATTTCTGGTTTGTTTTGAAGATAAAAAATAATGAAGTTTGACTTGTTCGAATTAAGATTTAGTTTACTATTGTAAAGCCAATTTAATATTATATGATAGCCAGCTTCCATTTGATATATATCCAATTTGAAGATGTCCTCGTCGAAAGTCAAATTGATTATCGGATAAAATTATATTTTCATATTTGTGTGTGAATTTCCGTTCTGTTAAAATTGATAATGGATTTATAAATAAATCGCCTCGATGCAAAGCTTGCGTAAAATTTATCGCAATATCTTCAGCTGTGTAAGAAGTCGCATTATGCAAGGGAAAATTTCATTTTATTAACCGCGCTATACTGAAATCGATCTGTACTAGTATCGCATTTGGTCGGGAAAATTTCCGCATTTTGTGAACCACATTGTCTTTGTTACATACACCCTATTATTTCGTTTGTTTACTTTCTATTCTTTTTA